>JANXHW010000001.1:91088359-91218359 GCA_026170595.1 Plestiodon gilberti rubricaudatus
GTTCACTGTTCATTGTTGGAACCAGATAAAGCCGTGTGCTGGGATCTAGTAGGTGCTATGAGCCCTGGGTGTCACAGCCCACCAGTTGTTTGGACTGGGATTTTTGGGTGCTCACTAGTTCAAACTCTACCCAAGGGTTTAAGAATTGATGAGATATTACCATATAATTGTTGGGATTTGAGCAGCGTTTGTCTGCAAGGACACTGGAGGGCAGTGTGTGTTCCTGTCACCTGTAAAAGACCTTTCACCTGGCTCTCTCTATGCCCTGGAAGGGGCGTGACCCTGACCTTTTCCCAACTTCCTCTTCCCTGGCCATGTGCTCTCTCTCCAGACTCTTGAGGAGGAAGGTTGTGTTTTCTAGGCTCCAGCCTAGTAGTGATCTTCTAAGCATGCTTTGGCATGCCGGGTATACCAGCTTTCAGGGGTATACCGTCCGCTTTATGTTTAGTGTACCTCTGGTCATAACCAGAAGAATGTAGAATATGAAACTGAATTGTAAGTAAACTATTTTTCTTTTAACTATACAAGCTTCTGCCTCCGTGTCACTTTTATTGAAAGCTTGTTAGCCTGGGTGCTGAGATAACTCTGCTGGTTATAGGAATAAGGCTTTCTTGCGCTGCTACTCTGCTACTTAAACTCCCTAAGTTTTATGCGTTGCATAATATCCAACAATAATTTATTTATTATTTATTTATTTACAGTATTTTTATCCCGCCTTTCTCCCCGAAGGGACCCAAGGCGGCTTACAACAACAACAAAAAGAAAATACAATACAAAAAATACAATACAAAAATAATCACATTTTAAAACAGTAAAAAACAATTAATGAAAATTAATAAAAACAGTATCTAAAAATTGATTAAAAAGATCATTGCTACAATTAAAACAAGAGCATAAAAACAGCAGCACCCCCCACCTGTACCAGCGAGATGTTAAAAAAGGCAAGGGCTCAGAAGGCTTCTTTGAACAAGAAGGTTTTTAGGCCTCGCCGGAAAGTGTCCAAGGAGGGAGCAGTTCGTAAGTCAAAAGGGAGGGAATTCCATAAGGTTGGTGCCACTACTGAGAAGACCCTGTTTCTGGCCGCCGCCCTCGCGCCTCCCTCGACGGTACCAGCAAAAGGACCTGCTCTGATGATCTAAGGAGACGAGCCGGACTATATACGTAGAAGTAGGCAGTCTCTCAAATATCCTGGCCCCAAGCCATATAATGTTCGATGTTCCTAGTAGTACGGCTCATTGCAGTTGTTCAACTGTTTTCTTGACTATGCCTATATTGGCCAGGTATTTCTTAAGGACCTTGGAGATTGCACCCAGTGCACCAATGACAATAGGGGTTATTGTTGTTTTCTTTCCCCAAAGGTGCTGTATTTAAATTTCCAGGTCTTTGTATTTTGTGATCTTTTCCAATTGTTTGTCCTTTATTCGATTGTCTCATGGAATGGCCACATCAATAAGCATCACTTGTTTCTTCTCAGCCACAGTTATACCTGACTTTTTGTGTTCCAATTTTTTTTTATCTATCTGGATTTTGAAGTCCCACAATATTTTGACCTGCTCATTTTCTACCACCTTTCCAGGCATGAGTTCCCACCATTTCTTGACGGACATTATTCCATATTTCTTGCGAGAATTCCAGTAGAACACAGCAGCGGCTTTATTGTGGCATTTTTTTTTAAATCACTCTGTGCGATTTTGCTGAACCCACTTACAATGTGATCGTTGTTTCAGCTTTACAGAGCCTCCATTTGGCACCATTCAAGATCTTTTCCACTTTTGCCTTCATAACGTTTGTTTTTAATGCCTGGTCTTGTGCAGCAAACATCAGTCCCTCTGTTTCTTTATGCAGTCTTCCATACTGTAACCACTTCCAGTGGTGGTGGTGGTGGTGGTGGTGGTGGTGGTGGTGATGATGATGATGATGATGATGATGATGATGATGATGATGATGAAGAACTGCAGATTGGTTGGAATATTTCGGTTTCCTTCTTGTATTCTACATCATCATTCTTGACATTTTGAACTGGCTCACACATTCATTTTCATCATATGACCACTACAACATCAAATGATGACTTTCATAAGTGAATGGGCCACCACAGATTTGACACCATGAAGGGAAATTTCATATCTCCTTGCATCATCCCAAATGAAACTTTTTTCAATGAAGACAGTTCATACATTCAGTGACCAATGATCCTGGTTTTTGTGTCTATGCACTGAAGGGGAAAAAAAGAAAAGAATACTGCCTTAATAGTTGAATTACTTGTGATTTAACCAATATGATAAAATAAATGCATTCTTCAAAAACATCCCTTGAGGTACTGTATCTAATTGCTTTACAAAATAAAGTATGGCAAATCTTTTTGCAACATTTCAGAATAACTTTACAGTGTTCTCAAAATAAACCTTGGAATTATGAATTTCACAATGGGTTCTGAACCAATATATGCAAAGAACATTTGGATTTCTATATTGTATCATTTGCCGTAAATGCAATTAAGGGTCTTTTTATCTTTACTTTTCTCAATCACAGAAGATTATGGGCACAAGGCATTTTGTAGTACAGATCTCATTGCCCAAACCTGCATTATCAACTCCTAGCCAGGATGGTGTAGTGGTTTGGGAGTTGGAATGAGACCTGGAAGATCCAGGTTCAAATTGCCGCTCAGCCACGAAGCTTCCTGGGTTACCTTGGGCCAGTCACTATCTCTCAGCCTCACCTACTTCACAGGGTTGTTGTGAGGACAAAAGAAGTGGAGGAACCATGTACACCTCCTGTCTAAAATAAAATAAAATAAAATATCGACAATAAAATGTTTGCACTCATAGGTCATGATGGAACTACCTTGAGTTATGCTGGTTGTCTTGTAGAAACTCAATTGGCTTCCCTTATAAGTTCTCCAAGGTTGTCTTAGGGCAGAAATCTGAAATTCACCCAAACTTTCACTTTTTTGAAATTTCAGCACCATATTTTGGTATTGTGTGGGTTATTTTTTTGTTTTTGTTTTTAATTTTTGCATGAGCCACCTTGGGTGTTGCTTCAGAAAGAGAATGGCAAGTTATTCATTTAAATAAAAATACTAAAGTATTGTAAGGCAAACATCACTCCTTTTTATTTCAAATTCTGCCTAACTCTCCTGGATCATCCTCAGACCTTTCAGATGATGTAGCTATACTGGATTCACATCCTGGTCCTGAGTACCTCAGGGTCTATAGGTGCTGAGTTGCATGTTAAGAATTTAAAAGCAAGTTAGATCTACTTTCGGTACTTGATTATAAATTACAGACAAAGGGTCTCAATAACTCTTTTGTATTAGACCTGCTTCTACTGAGCCAATCATATTCATTCACTACCTTATGTGAATAACTGAAGTGTCCCATGAGAAATGGAGAAAGTTCTAAGACCTTTTTATGTGGTTACTGTTGCTAGGGAAACCACAGCCTTGATATCCATGTATCCAGCATGTCAGTCTCATTTTGCATCTAGCTATCCAAGAACCAAGACTGAAGAATGGCAATTGGGAGAGGGAAAGGCGGGGGGCGGCGGCGGCGGCGGACAAGAGCAGAAGTACTCTTTCCAAAGTACATTTGCATAGCTGTTGCTCTTAATTCTTGTTCTGTCTGTCTGTTCTGCCTACATTGCAAATGCCTTGAGCATCTGACATAAAACAGTTTCTCACTACAGACAGCTGTTTGCTGTGTGCATCCCAGAGAGCAAGTGATTCAAAAGAGGAAAGGTGAAAAATGTTTTTGTTTTCTTTTCTGAAGTGGCTCAAAATATTTACATTCGTAACCATCATTGCTCAGAATTATCTACCTTAGCCTTCATCCTATGGATGAGTTCTGTGTCATTTGAAAGAATGCCTGTGCCAGTATAGTTTGGTCCCATAAGCTGTATCGGCTGATTAATTTTGCACATCGTAATGAGTTATTTCCATTATTTCCATTCTTAAATATCAACAGTGCCTCACAGTGCAATCCTATGCAGGCTTACTCAACTGTTCAATGGGACTTACATTCAGGTAAGTGTGCATTGGTTTGTACTATTTGTCTGTTTACCTAACTGTAATTACATTTAAGTACTTGCAACTGAGATAAACTATTCTTCCCTTCCTTATCCCAGCTTCATTTCCCTCCCTTCCCTTTCCTCAGTTATTTCTCTTTTCTGTCCTCTCACTCTGTTTAAAGCACATGTACACTGATGGCACTATACCACCACCACCACCACCACCACTACTCGTAGAAATTCTGGAGACATTCTTCACTCTTCATAGTGAAGAGTTAGATATGTGGCTGCCGTTTTAGTCCTGGGAGCTACTTTAGCAGTATGCGTACTTTAGGCCTCAATAAAAGTAAAAAAACAAGAATAGCAGAATTACCTTTTTCAAGAAGACCCAAGACTGCCAAGCCCAGCATTTGTTTCTAAGAGGAGACATGGTTAGAAAGAGGGTGCAAAAGTGACAGTATTTGTTGTTTTCTCCTCAGTATTGGCCATATACTGCCCTGTATATGAAGGTTTCACTTAACCATCATGGCTGATAGTCTTTGAATTTGTATAGGCTTTCTCTAAAGTCATGAACAGCACAATCCTGTGTAGGATATGGCAGCCAGCCTAAAGGACCAGCCGCCATATCCTACCAAGTTCCTGGGCTGCCCTGGGAGCGTCCCCTTCCTCTGGAGTCAGCAGCGGTTGGCCCAATGGGCCTATTCACATGTGAGCAAGCTCTAGAGCTCACGCACATGGAGCTTTGGATACTGGGGATCTCGGCCCCCGGTATCCCCGCCCCCTCCCGGCCCCGGGCGGCCAATGACCACCTTCCCTTGTACAAGGGCATAATGATATTGGCCGTTTTATTCTCAATCCCTTTTTTAATGATCCCGAGCATGGAATTGGCCTTCTTCACAGCCGCCGCACACTGGGTCGACACTTTCATCGACCGGTCCACCAGCACCCCAAGATCTCTCTCTTGATCCGTCACAGACAACTCAGAACCCATTAGCGTATATGTGAAGTTTTGGTTTCTTGCCCCAATGTGCATCACTTTGCACTTACTTACATTGAAGCACATCTGCCATTTTGCTCCCCATTCTCCCAGTTTGGAGAGATCCTTCTGGAGCTCTTCACAATCCCTGCTGTTCTTCACCACCCGGAAAAGTTTAGTATCATCCGCAAATTTGGCCACCTCGCTGCTTAACTCCAGGTCATTTATGAATAAGTTGAAAAGCACCGGTCCCAAGACCGATCCTTGGGGCACACTGCTTTTCACCTCTCGCCATTGTGAAAATTGCCCATTGACTCCCACTCGCTGTTTCCTGGTCTTCAACCAGTTCCAAATCCATAAGAGGACCTGCCCCCTTATTCCCTGACCGTGGAGTTTTCTCAGGAGCCTTTCATGAGGGACTGTGTCAAACGCCTTCTGAAAATCCAGATATATAATATCCATGGGTTCGCTCGTATCCACATGCCTGTTGACATGCCTCTTGTTGAGGCAAGACTTCCCCTTGCAGAAGCCAATCTGACAATGTTCCAAACCACCAGATTTGCTTGACAATGATGTCATCACTGAGCGCTGCATGGGACAACCCTGGCCACACACAGCCTGTCGTGGTTGGAACATCAGCAGGTGGCTGCAGACTTATAGTAAGCAGAGATACAGGTGTTTCTGAGATAAAATCATAGGTGGACTGAAACACAGGAGAAGAGATTGCTGCTGCTCTCCCTATCAGTGGCATTCTTGGAACTCTGGTGAATCTGGCCCATTGGTCTGATCCAGTGTCTGATGCTAGGCATTGTCAGATAGCTATTTTAAGAATATGTATGTTTCAAAATATTTATTATAATACATTTTTTATCACAGGGGTCAGAAATGTTCATTTTTTTCCAAATGTGTTCATTTGTGGGGAAGCAAGAGGTTTGCTGTATTGATTTATTGTTCCAAGAACAGAGGAGATAGTGGGAAAAAATATATATCTTTTACTTTGCAAGCAGTATTTGTTGACAGTCCCACTGTCTGAATACTTCTAGCTTATGCAATCTCCTGCATGCCCCTGGGTTGTTGGGGTTTTTTTCCTCCCTCCGTCAAGAAGTACTCTTGTCCCAAGGGTTGTTTGCAACTTTATTTTCTCTCTTCAGCATGTATTTATGAGGAACCTTTCTGTATCTTACTTTATGCAGAGGTCATACGCAGAGTGAATGATTTCAGCATATTATGTGCTTTAGCATAACCTTCAACTTATAACAGGCGCAAATGCTTAGCCCCAAGTTCCTTCCAGGGTTTGTGCTACAAAAAAGATTGTCGTGAACTCAGGTCGTTGAATATGGAGTGAGGAAAAGGGCTTAGGTGTCAGAGAAATGCTAATATGTGGCCAAATGGTCAAAAAGTGAATTACATTATAGCAACAACAGAGAACGTCTTCAGTCCTACAGTTAAAAAAAAATGGAAGGGACTGGACTGGACTCACTGTGATGGATTTAGAAAATGTATACAGTAAGAAAGAGGGGTTTTTTATGCTATTGTCCTGAGGCTGACAGCTGAGAAACTGGAAGAATGTGAAAATATATATCCTCCAGCCCCATCACTGAAAGCTGAACCCAAACTAAACCTACTATATTTTTCTCCAATCAACTGAACTTGAATTACAGCTGTATTAGATGGGTTAATCGTTTGACTTCCTTTTTCTATCAAAAAATTATTTATCAATGATACCGTATCCATATCACCATATCCATGTCCATATCAACTAAGGACATGGGAGCTGGTAAAGGAGGATTTGGGCTGTCCAAGGAAGGACACAAAACGTTTCTGTGGGGGCCGGCACTTACCAGTACCAAGATAAATTTACACAGTAAACTAAGGAAAGAGTTCTACTTGGATTCATTTCTCAAATACTGTATAACTTTTTTGGTTCTAAAAACATTTCTTCAAATACACACTCCAAATCTCCAAGTAACCTCTTCAAAACCTTGATGTAGCTGTTTGTCCAAAAGTGGAGATGCTTCTCCCTCTCATCACCTAGACCCCCTCCTCATAACCCCCAGTGTTTCAGATTATAGAGGGGAGGGCATTCTTGGGGTCATTCAATCCCTCCTCCTCTCCCTTGGCTGATTCCTCCCCTGGAGCACAGCCATCAATCAGGATGTCTTCTTCTCAGCATCTTCCCCACAACTGCCTAAATAGGCCTCTATAACCTATTGAGACATACATGGGAAGTCTCCTGTCATTTCATGGGAGGATCACTTCTTCTGTGTCTTGCTCTGAGTTGCGGTTGGCAGAGCAAAAGAAGTGGAAGTGTCTCTTTGGCACCACTTGGCTCCCAGCTAGAACTGTGGCAGTTTCTTTACCACCACCCCTCCTGCCAACTTTACACCATGCTGGATGGAGTGGCTTCCTCCTCGCATGATGTGTCGGACTCCAGGCAATGCTAAATAGCATAGGAAACGAAACAGAACCCTGCAGCACCTCAGAGCATGAATTCCATGGGGTGGAGCAAAATTCCCACAGCGATACCTTCTTAAATCAGGATCAAAACCACCACGGTGCAGTGTCTCTGCAGTGAAGGGGACATAGAGATGAGGAAACAAATCAGAGAGATGTCAGTGAGAGAATAAAACGGCCAATATTATTATGCCCTTGTACAAATCGATGGTAAGGCCGCATCTGGAGTATTGCGTCCAGTTCTGGTCGCCACATCTCAAAAAGGATATAGTGGAACTGGAAAAGGTGCAGAAGAGAGCGACCAAAATGATTAGTGGGCTGGGGCATCTCCCTTATGAGGAAAGGCTACAGCGTTTGGGGCTGTTCAGTCTAGAAAAAAGGCGCCTGAGGGGGGAACATGATTGAGACGTATAAAATTATGCACGGGATGGAGAGAGTGGATAGAGAGAAGTTCTTTTCCCTCTCACACAACACTAGAACTAGGGTACATCCACTAAAATTGAGTGGAGGGAGTATTAAAACAGACAAAATAAAATATTTCTTTACCCAGCGTGTAATTAGTTTGTGGAACTCCTTACCACAGGATGTCGTGATGGCACTTGGCCTAGATGCCTTTAAAAGGGGATTGGACAGATTTATGGAGGAAAAGTCCATCACAGGTTACAATCCATGATGGGGATAAGTAACCTCCTGGTCTTAGTAATAGCCTATCTCTTAATCTCTTATAGGTATCTTGTTGTCTTGTGTGGTCCCTGAGGCATCTGGTGGGACCACTGTGAGATACAGGAAGCTGGACTACATGGGCCTTTGGCCTGATCCATCAGGGCTCTTCTTATGTTCTTAAGTCATCACACTTGGAGTTTCCCCACAAGTGGTGCTCAGCACTGGCGTCGCTGCAGGGGGGCAGAGCTGTAAGTTCTGCCGCTGTCCGACCCTCTGTTACACCGGTGCATGAAGCGGCCCCGCCCCTCACCTTCGGAACCATTCAAGGCGGTGAAAGCAACGCACAGGGACGCGTTGCTTTCACCGCCTTGAATGGTCCCGAAGGCGAGGGGGCGGGGCCGCTTCATGCACCGGTGTAATGGAGGGTCAGACCACGGCGGAACTTACAGCTCTGCCCCCCTGCAGCGACGCCAGTGGTGCCCAGTGAAGTGGGAGTTGAAAAAAAGAGGGCCGTTGCTTAACTACCACCACATACCTCTAGTAACATCTGCTGGTGGTGTCGTACAGGTGCTTCATACATTCTCAGTGACTCACTGGTCTACATCATATTATTTGATTTTTCTGCCTGGGTTTTTAAGAGAACATTTTAAGAGAATGTTCAAATATGGGCCTTGTGTTTCTGCCATTACAACATCATGTTTGTAAGCAGAAGTGTCTCCCTGAATCCTGAAGTGTTGTTTAAAAAATATATTTCTCAGAGGCATGCAGATGACGTTAAATATTTCTACACTTCACAGTGAATTGCTCATTCACCTGAGTGTTTAACTATGTCAATGTGTTCAGCATTATCATATTTAATTGAATAGTTCAACAAGATAATATGCCAGTGCACACATCATTATGAGGAATCTTTCAATGCATTATTGGCTCACAATACATAAGGCAACCCTCTACAAAACACATGGGACCTCGCATGTAGAAATTATATACATGAGCAAAAATGTAATGCATAAAGGATCTCCTAAAGGCTGATTACATATTAGGCATTTCACATCTCATCTCCCTTTATGGAAAAAAAAAAAAGCAGGAACAGGGAAAGGCAAAACATCTGGCAGTCCCAGCTATGAAAAATTAATTAGCATTGTGTCCAATACTTCTGTTTAGGGTCAGATTCATTTCCAACAACGGTTTACCTCATGAACAAAACAACAACAAAAGGCTGGTATTCTTCGTGGCTATTTTTTTTCCCAGAAAAGAAATAGTTTTCCTAGGAGAAATGTTGACAACATTTCAAAGGAAGGGAAACAAAAACAGGTTTAATTTCCGAGGTAGGCAAGAAATTTGAGAAATTTTTGTAAAGATTTCAGGAAGGTGATGATGGTGGCAGCAAGAGTGGGTGTTATTTTTCTTTTCCATTTATTTATTATTTTTCACATTTTTATACCGCCCTTCCTCCAAGGAGCTCAGAGTGGTGTACATATTTCCTTCCCTCCTTTTTGTCCTCACAACAACCCTGTGAGGTAGGTGGGGCTGAGAGATAGTGACTGGCCCAAGGTCACCCAGGAAGCTTCATGGCTGAGCGGGGATTTGAACCTGGATCTTCCAGGTCTAAGTCCGACTCCCAAACCACTACACCATCCTGGCTCATACTTATGCTATACTTTTGCAGACAAAACAGAAGCATCACTGGAAATGCTAGGCCAGGAAATGTTGGCCATCAGCCAGTTACATCTAAGTGCCATTTTTGTTCCCAGAATGCCCCTAGAATTAGCCTTACCAGATCCCCCCCCCCAATGCAGGGGGGGACAGAAGCGATACTGGCCGGGACTGGGGGCGTGGCCAGGGGCGTGGGCGTGGGCGGGGACTTCCTCCCTCGAGGCTGGGAGCTCTCCGGAACAGCCCGAGTAAACTTGGGCTGTTCCGGAGAGCTCCTAGCCTCGTCGCGTATTTGCGCGAGGCTGGGAGCTCTCCGGAACGGCCCGAGTGAACTCGGACCGTTCCGGAGAGCTCCCAGCCTCGAGGGAGGAAGTACTCGCGCCAATATGCGACGAGGCTGGGAGCTCTCCGGCCTCGTCGCAAATACGCGACGAGGCCGGAGAGCACCTAACAAAGTCCCAGCTGGCCGGGACAATGAGGAGACCGGCCGGGAGACCGGGATTGGGCTCCCGAACCGGGATTGTCCCGGTCATTTCCGGGACTATGGTAAGGCTACCTAGAATGATGCCATGTCATGATATAGGACAGTTTTGAGGGGACTTCCAGGGAGAAGAACGACAGCTGGCCAGAGCCATCTGAAAGACGAACACTTTCAACGATAATCCTGTCACTGCCTGCAAAGGCACAGCACACAGTAAAAAAAAAAAGTCAATAAATTTAGACAAACAGGAATACAGGAATAGCATTATAGAGTTGTTTGTTTAAAGGACACTTGTTGCCACCATTAACCAGTGATAAATTTTTTGCATGCCTGCTCCACAAAAATTCCTATTTTTCCACCTCACAGTGTGACCCATTCAGATCAGAACAGTCTGGTTTGGATAATTAAACCATGATTCAAACCATGCAATAAGGGTCTAGTTTGGACATTCCATCCCCATGTGATTGTGCAAGGTTGGGGATGGCACACAGTGGCTCCACATGTGATGAGCCACTGCTAGGAATGTTTGTCTGAATGAAATCCCAACACATGACTATGGTTGAGGTGAAATACAGAGACTGGGTCATATGTTATATATTAAAATAAATAAAGTTAATGGGGGGTGACACCATGAGTTACCACGTCGGGTGACATCAATCCTAGTGACATCACTGGGGTGACATCATGAGCTCTTGCAGCGGGTGAGGCAAACCCTAGTGACGCTTCTGACTGCAACTAGAGTATAAGTCTAGCTAGGGACAGCTAGGGAGCCGGTGTTAGGGTTTAATTTCTTTGCATCTGATGTTAGTACTGTATCTAAATTAAGAGCCTATTTTTGAAAGTTTTCCTTTTCACCATCCTGTTTCAATCAGACCAAAGCAGAAACCTATTATTGCTCCTCTCTGTCTCATAGCTCATGCCTAACGTTACAATGGTTGAATGTATAGGTGCAGAGGAGATGGGGTTGACCAGGTAAGTTAGTTCATTGAAAGTTTCTATAGCAACTAGCTTTCTTGCTGATGGAACACAGCTAGTGGCGTTTCCACGGTAGGGGCGGCACCGTAAGTAATGCCACATCGAGTACCGTGTGTAGGAACCGAAAGGAGGAGGCGCCGCCCCCTCACTGTCGCTACCATTCAGCGCGAAGAACGCGACCGGCAGGGAGACTCCTGCGGAGAAAGCAGCAGGCAGGGTCTCTTGCCTGCTGCTTTCTCTGCACGGGAAAGGCTCCGACAGTGAGGGGGCGGGGCTGCCTCCTGCTCGCTCGGTAAAGAGACTAGGACGGAGCGTTACTTACAGCCCCGCCCCTACCAAAGCGACGCCACAGTTTCCTAGTTCCCACCACCAAAGTTCCCCTTTGTGTGCTCAGAGTGTGCGTGATGACAAGAGCTCAGAGAGGTACAGCTCATACTGCACACCCTATAATCTAAGAAACTCTCCTTGGCAGGAGCTTAAGTACTGAGTGTGCTGTGATTGGCTACCTATGCTCCATTATAGGGATGGGGCTGGGGTGGATAGGGTGGTGGGAGGTGAGATTTTCTGGTGTTTTCTCCCTTCGTTATTGTTTCCTGTGGGTTTTCCCTTTTCTATGCCAGCTCTGTCATTGGGATAGCATGTTTCCAGCATCTGGGGCTTGTTTAATGTCTGAGGACCAGTTGGAATATGGTGAGCATTGACTCTTCCTCATCCCGTCTAAGTCCTGCCCATGTTCTGTCCACTTCACCACTCCATTTAGGCCTGCCTGCTGGCGAGTTGCTCCAGGGTCCAAGGTATGCTGGCATCTCACTGCACCAGTGCCCAGGGCTCCTCCATCTGCAGGCCAGCTGCTGTGTTGGTGGGGCTGTCGTTGTTGTTGCATCTGGACATGTGCGATGGCATATGCCACTCAGATCAGTGTTGTGTCAGTACAGGATTGGGCTGTTACACAACTTCAAAGAGCTAAGTCAACACTTATTACTGAGAAATGAGTTTCCGTAAGAAAGATCTGCTTCATCAGATGCCAAACATGAAGTTGTTGGATGTTATATATACAAACTGGGCAGGGGAGAACTTATTATGCAAGGTGAGATTAAAAAGAAAGGGTTGTATCCTACAGAGTAAGGATACAAGGTAAGGCTCAAAGTTATCAATGGATCGTGATTAATATGAACACAATTCACTCACAAGGCCTCAAGAAGCACTACACAGGTATTTCCCACACTGGTTGCCAGAAGATTAACAATGAATATATTACATAGTACAGTTTCTGTTAGAAACAGTTGTGTGGTTTGGCTCTTTCTTTACAGCTTAATTTTGGACAAGAAGCACAGAAATTGACATAATTGTATTATCAGATCAAACTGGAGGACAAAGTGGGACACTGTTGTGTGTATACGTGTGTGTGTGTGCGTGCGCGCACGTTTATGTGTGTGCGCGCAGGGGGTATGTGCACATGTGCACATATACACATACATACAAATCCAGATTGTTGTTTGGACCATGACTTTGTCTTAGATTGACTGGCAGATAGGTTTAGAGCATACTCTGAGCTGTGGGCATATCTTTGGGTATACTAATAGCTTTTCTGCATGCTTTATAGAAAGAACTGTGCTAGGCATTGCCCACTGGGAACACTTACAATTTTATAAAGCTAAGTAAAAATACCTAGTGATAGCCTATAATCCATTTCCCGAGACTGAAAGAGAGTGACATGTTTAATAGCAATTGGGTGGGTTTTATTTACTGTTTTCAATCCCCCTAAAAAGCCATCTCCAAAACTAAAGTTTAGTGGAAAATATTTAATTGGGTTTAGATTAACTGTTCTTAATTTCACATTCGGAAAATACTTCTGTATTCAAAACTATTTTTGATGAATGTTTCATTGATAGATAACATTTGCACGGGATATTCTGCTAACAAATAGTTTAGTGGAGGATTCTAAATAACCTGTCGTGGTATTAAATATGATCTAATACCACATCGAAGCCATATAGTCAAATTCATTGATAGGAAAACAGTTTGACTCAGTACAATATGGAAGAGGTGTCTGTGTGCATGTACGTTTGTTTGTGCGCGCGCGCACATGTGTGTGTGTGTGTGTGTGTGTGTGTGTGTGTGTGTGTGTGTGTGTGTGTGTGTGTGTGTCCACCGAAGTAAGCAGAATGAGTAACCCACTAATTCAGAACCTCCAGCCTGCATTTGGGACATTCAAGGCCTGGGGATGGAATGATAGGGTCTCTGATAGGTAGAAACAGAAATATCTGACCTGATCTGCTTCAATTCTGGGGATTGAAGGTTTAACCATTTCATTTTAGTAGAACCCATGGAAGGAATTATAATGTCTCTACCTTTCACTGTTGTGATACTGTATAGGACAATGACCTACTTGCTCTTGATTTTGTTTTGTCCGAAAATCATAAATATTTCCAGGTCATGCAGCCCCAGCTGGTGATATTCTAGCCAAGACCTGCAACCAATTAAACAGACCATAAGGAAGGCTGAGCGCCAAAGAATAGATGCTTTCGAACTGTGGTGCTGGACAGTCGCGTCGCTACGACGCGCGACACCCCAGAGCGGGGTCGCGCGTCGCCCTTAAGGAGGAGGCTCTGCCCCCGCACGTGACGTCACGCGCAGAAGCAGAGCACCCTCCCCGCTCCGTTTTCGGCTCATTTTGGAGCCGAACGGACACAGGGGAGGGCGGGCGGGCCCGCCTCCAACTAAAAACTGTAAGTGGGGGGATCGCGCGTCACCCCTATACGCGCGACGCCCCTCGGCGGCCCGCCCCCCCCCCCCCGCTTCCCCCTGTCGACGCCAGTGGTGCTGGAGAAGACTCCTGAGAGTCCCTTGGACTGCTAGGAAATCAAATCAGTCAATCCTAAATGAAATCAACCCTGACTGTTCCCTGGAAGGACAGGTACTGAGGCTGAAGCTCAAATATTTTGGCCACCTAATGCGAAGAGAGGACTCTCTGGAGAAGACTCTGATGCTGGGAAAGATTGAAGGCAAAAGGAGACGGGGAAGGCAAAGGATGAGATGGTTAGACAGCATCACCAATGCAACAAACATGAAAATGAGCGAACTCAGGAAGATAGTGGAGGACAGGAAGGCCTGGCGGGATATGGTTCATGGGATCACGAAGGGTCGGACACGACTTAACGACTGAACAACAACAAAAGCATATAACCATCATCACCACAATACGGCAACAAATTCCATGAATCAGTTATGTACTACGTTAAGAAGTACTTCCTTTTGTCTGTCTTCAATCTCCTGCCAATCAGTTGGTCACCTACTGAAAATGGCACCTTCTGAAATTCCCTCCTCTGCATACAATTAGAAACCTCACCCTCCTTTGTATTTCTGGTTATCTTAACATATATCTGTGTACCATATACGTTTGGAAGGGGACACCATTTGCAGATCAACACACCTCTCAGAACAAAGTCTGCAAAAGAAGAGCTAAACCAAGTCGAGTGTGGGTCAAGTGTGGTAGACGCCAGCCAGCAGAAAAAGCCAGGCTGCAAAAGGATACCACCTGGAATGTAGCCGTTCATGAAAGATTGGACATTTATATATTGTAAAACCTCTCATTAGGGGGGTTAGGAAAGCCTGCCCATGTAAATCCAATGACCAAGAAAGGCGGTATATAAATACTGTATTATTATTATTATTATATATTATTATTATTATTATTATTTACATGCCACCAACATTGGCTTGAAATATATGAAATATGAAATTTGTCTTTCAAATATTTCTCCCCATAATAAGGCTGAGAAAGAAATGTGAATTTAAAAGCAGTCCCTGCTCTTATAAAGTGTATAAAGAAGCTTCAGGATCCATTAAAATGAAATTACATTCTCAGATCTGTACAACAAAGAAGGAAGAATTGGGATAATAGCTGAAAATTGAGGAATACAGTTTCGATTTAATAATATTGCCAGATATTCCAAGAGATCTCTCAGGCTAGATGTGGTTTAAAAAAAAAAAAAAACACCCTGATCTCCCCCCCCCCCTCATTTTCCCACTCTTCCACCCACCCACAAGGCTTCACAAGGCTTCTGTGATGTCTCAAACACCTAAAATGCTGCTGAGTCATCCTGCTGCAGTCACCATGATTCTGAGCCTCTGTGAATTCAGAGCCATTCAGAAGAGCCACGTGGCATAGATAAGAAGATAGGTCAGTTGGTGATTGAGCATCTTCATGTCTGCATCCAACTTATACAATTGATCCTAGACAGCCCTTCTGTTGGGCTTGCAGTGCCCCAGTCAATTGGGCATCCAAGTCCCACTCAAACAGGGCAAGGGACAGACAGAGATGCCCAGGTGGTTTTAAACCATCAAACTGAAGCTACCAATGACATCATTAACCCTTGGTTTTATAAGGTCATGCACAGAGATTGTTGTGCATATTGCCCTGTCCATCGCTGGGAAATAGCTGCTGGTTTAAGGAAAGGGGCACACCCACTCACCTTATTGCATCATGGACATACAGACCAGACCCTGAAACACAGTGAGTAAAATAGAACAGGGACAGTATTCAGTATATGTTGGGGGAAATTGTTGTATTTTGCCACTTTCCTTTTAATCTCTTTGCCAACCCTTTGCCAGTCGCTCCTCTTTTGGAACAGGTTCACTTGGTTATGATATGTGTCTTGTTGGAATTCCTTTGCAAATCCTCTCCTTGTTTTGTTCCTTCAGTTCTTTAATAAAATCCTTAGGCTTTTTTTAAAAAAACTCCTTTACATGCCTGGTACATTCAGGAGGGTGCAGGTTGTCATGCTTCCCAGACTGTCATGTTCCACTACTGTCTATTTTCTAAGAGAACCCTTTGGATTTAGGGGCTCTTTAATATTCTGGGAGAAAGGTTTTCTCAGTACAGCTGCTTTCTGTCTGGGCTTCCAAGCCTTGGTGGTGGCAGTAGCAAGAGTTATCATTTTCCCCAGTAAATTCCAGCCTGACCAATAAGAAGAGTGGAGCAGGAGACCAAGGGTGAAAGGTTCATTGCTATCACTTCCCCTGTTTTGTCCTCCAACCCTCCTTTCTCCTCTTCCATCACAGTAGAGAATAATCTTTATTGGAATGTACCCAAATTTAGGTGGTTGTATGGCCTTGAGAATTAGCCTTCACACAAAGATTGCCCTACAGGGTAACATTTGAGACTAGCAAGCAGAAGAATGGGAAGCAAACTAAAGAAATAACTCCTTTTGCATTGTCATTCTAATTTCTATATCTGGATGTTCTGCTATTAAAAAAAGCCTAGATTATGAACATACAGGAAAAATGGGCAGATATGCCTATGAGCATAGTTAAGCAAAACATATCTCTTGGCTCTTATTAAAACGTATGTGTTGGGACTGCTCTAGGAAAAAAAGTGAGCAAAAACGCAGATTACGAAATTTTGTCTAGCAAAAACAGCTACAGAAAACATAAGTCATTAAGAATCCTTCATTAAATATTAACAAGTCTACACACTCACCTGAGTCGACAGGCTTTATAGCAAAAATTCAGCTTTGTGCTAAAAATGTGAGTGAGACCTTGGTGCTACAGAAGTGGATGGCCAATTTCCTAAACCCAGATTTGCTCAAGAAATTAATGGGAGTGGTATCAGAACAGCCAACTAGGTCAGAGGTGTAGTAATGGGGGTGGGGGCATGCACTAAAATTGAGTGGAGGGAGAGTTAGAACAGACAAAAGAAAATATTTCTTTACCCAGCGTGTAATTCATCTGCAGAGGCGTAACAGCCTCTCTTGGCGCCCGGAGCATGGGGGGGGAGGCGCAAAGGGCTGCCCTTTTCCCTCAGTTAACAGACTGAGCATGCGCAAAAAATTGCGCAGCGGGCCTTCCTTAGAAGGCCCCGGGCAGCCGGCCGGGGAAGACGTCCCCAGCTGGCTCTCCCGATTGAGGGGGCCAGCCCGAGTCGGACTCGGAATCGAGTCTCCGAGTCCGACTCGGACTTGAGTTGGACTCGCGGGCGGAGCACCCTTCGGGCGATGGCGCCCAGAGCGGGGTGCTCCACTTGCTCCGCCCTAAATACACCTCTGGGTGATGGCACCTGGCCTGGATGCCTTTAAAAGGGGTTTGGACAGATTCATGGAGAATAAGACCATCACAGGTTACAAGCCATACGCAACCTCCTGGTTTTAGAGGTTTTAGAAGTGGGTTTTCTCTGTGCCAGGTGCAAGGGAGTGACAACGGAAAACAGGTTATCTTGTTGTCTTGTGCTCCCTGAGGCATCTCGTGGGGCCACTGTGTGATACAGGAAGCTGGACTAGATGGGCTTTTGGCCTGATCCAGCAGGGCTCTTCTTATGTTCTTATGTTCACTAGCTTTGTTGTTAGTAATGCTACCTAAGGCCCACTTGACTTCACTCTCTAGGATGTCTGGCTCTGGGTCAGTGACCACACCAGCGTGGTCATCAGGAACATTAAGATGTTTCTTGTATAGTTCTTCTGTGTATTCTTGCCATCTCTTCTTAATCTCTTCTGCTTCTGTTAGGTCCCTGCCTTTTTTGTCCTTTATCATGCCCATCTTTGCACAAAACATTCCCTTGATATCTCCAATTTTCTTGAAGAGATCTCTAGTCCTCCCCATTCTGTTGTTTTCCTCGATTTCCTTGCATTGTTCATTTAAGAAGGCCTTCTTATCTCTCCTTGCTATTCTCTGGAAATCTGCATTCAGTTGTTTATATCTTTCCCTTTCACCCTTGCTTTTCGCATTCCTTCTTTTCATAGCTATTTGTAAAGCCTCATCTGACAGCCACTTTGCTTTCTTGCATTTCTTTTTCTTTGGGATGGTTTTCGTTGCTGCCTCCTGTACAATGTTACGAACCTCCATCCATAGTTCTTCAGGCACTCTGTCTACCAGATCTAATGCCCTAAATCTATTGTTCACCTCCGCTGTATACTCATAAGGGATATGGTTTAGGTCATATCTGACTCCAAGGCCAAACTTGCCTGTTGTTCCATTTATTTCTTGATTTCCTACTTTAGCATTCCAGTCTCCTATGATGTAAAGGACATCTTTTTTGGGTGCTAGTTCTAGAAGGTGTTGTAGGTCTTCATAGAACCGGTCAACTTCTTCTTCGGCATCAGTGGTTGGGGCATACACTTGGATTATTGTGATGCTGAATGGTTTGCCTTGGATTCGAACTGAAATCATTCTGTCGTTTTTGAGGTTGCACCCCAGTACTGCCTTTCCCACTCTTTTATTGACTATGAGAGCTACTCCATTTCTTCTAAGGGATTAATGCCCACAGTAGTAGATATGATGGTCACCTGAATTAAATTCGCCCATTCCTGTCCATTTTAATTCGCTGATTCCCAAGATGACAATGTTCAATCTTATCATCTCATTTTTGACCACATCCAGCTTGCCTTGATTCATAGACCTCACATTCCATGTTCCTAAGCAGTATTGCTCATTGCAGCATTGGATTTTCCTTTCATCCTCAGACACATCCACAGATAAACCTCCTATTGGCCTTGGCCCAACCACTTCATCCTTTCTGGGTCTATTTGGAATTGTCCTCCACTCTTCCTCAGTAGCATATTGGACACCTTCCGACTTGAGGGGCTCATCTTCCGGCGTCATATCTTTTAGCCTTTTGGTACTGTTCATGGGATTTTCTTGGCAAGGTTACTGGAGTGGGTTGCCATTTCCTTCTCCAGTGGATCACTTTTAGTCAGAACTCTCCGCTATGACCTGTCCGTCTTGGGTGGCCCTGCACGGCATAGCTCATGGCTTCATTGAGCAAGCCCCTTCGCCACGGGGGGGGGGGGGCGGAAATAGCGTCCATCATATCCCCATCCCTGCCTTGCCGGCTCGGCTGTTACACGGCCTTCTCCTACTTCCACCAGCTATTCAGCTGGCGGAAATCTGAGGAGGCCGATTGGGCCTGCCCCAGTTTACACCTGGGGAAGGGGACAAATGTACCCTTCTCCGAGTAGACCTCCGGGCTGCAGCAGCGCGGCCAGGAGCAGGGATAAGATCCGGCGGGCGGTCCTGGGCTGCCGGCTGGATTCCCTACACAGGATTTCGATCTTCATCCTTGATTCCCCTCCCTTTTATTGTACATTTATCCCCACTGTAAATCTGTATCTCTCATCATTCCTAAATTCTAAACTCTATTGTGGTGTGTCACAAGCTAGTTCCAAAAAGGACTCTGCACATAGGTTCAGTTCCTCAACCTGCATGTTACACATGTCTCAGAGCACAGTCAGTAACAACAGGATGGGGCAACCATTCTTGGGTAGTATCCAACTGCACTACAGAACATAAATATATAAACTTGATAGAGTTATTTGTTTCTCCTTTTTATTTAAAAAGGTAAAGGTATCCCCTGACAATTAAGTCCAGTTGTGTCCGACTCTAGGGTGTGGTGCTCATCTCCATTTCAAAGCCGAAGAGCCAGCGTTGTCCGAAGACACCTCCGTGGTCATGTGGCCGGCATGACTCTCCTTGCCGCAGCGCGTAGCATGCGGCTGGAACACGGAGCGCTGTTTACCTTCCTGCAAGCAGTACCTATTTATCTACTTGCATTGACATGCTTTGGAACTGCTAGTTTGGCAGGAGCTGGCCAAGCAACGAGAGCTCACCCCGTCGCGGGAATCGAACTGCCGACCTTTCGATTGACAGCTTATGGTTCAGTGGTATATAGTGTGGGGCAATTGTTAGACTGTTGGGTTTCGACCTTTCGATCGACAGCATATGGTTTAGCGGTTTAACCCGCTGCGCCACCCGCCAACCTTTTTATTTACTTAATTACAAATGAACTTTTACCCACTGCACTGCAAACTTAAAAAACTAATACTATCCATAGCCCAATCCTATTCATCCCCCTCCCCGGCAGATGCAGCAGCACTGAAATGGCAGCCGCTGCATTCTGTCGGGGGGGGGGCAGACCGGGAGGCTTCTGTAGGGCACTTGTTGGTGCGCTGTCGAGGAGGTTTTTACGACTGGCACGGACTGCTTTACGGCAGTCCACACCAGGGAGGGAGGCATGCCCCCATCAGACAGCACACATAAGATCGGGCTGTCATTGATGTTTCAAGGTTGCCCTCAGCTTTAAATACAATCAAATTTCATATTGGCTTCAATATGTCTACTTCCATAAATAAATTCTAAATTGGCTTCAATATGACTACTTATGTCTGGGTATAGACAAAAGCTAAATCACAGAACTTGTGTATTTAAAATATGTTTATCTTGTCACTTGTCAATATTAATCAAAACAAACATAGCAACAATAAAACAGCATATTAATATAAAGTAATCAAAGAAACAGTGACTGACAGCTCAAGCCTATGCAGGTCTACGCAGAAGTAAGTCTCATTGAGTTCAATGGCACTTACTCCCTGGCAAGTGTGTATAGGATTGCAGCCTTACAGTGCAATCCTGTGTAAGATGCGGTTGCCGGCCCTTTAGGGCAGCCCGGGAGCACCTCTGGAGAAGGGGACATTCGTCCCCTTCCCCGGGTGCAAGCCAGCCGGGGCCCTATGGGCCTCCTCAGATGTATGCCAGGTATGAAGCTGATGTATATCCTGGTTGGGGGAGTAAGGCCGGCCAGGCTCAGGAATGGGCCGAGGATATTGGCGGAGATTTCCACCGATATCCCCGCCCTCTCCCAGCCCGGGCCGACCAATGGCCACCCCCCTTACCTGACCCATTCCACCCTCCCCCCACCCCTGCACCGACAGATACAGGACTTATCTCTGCCGGTGGGTCCGGAAGGCGGTGGAGTGAGGGCTGCTGCACTGGCGTCACTGCAGGGGGGCGGAGCTCTAAGTTCTGCCGCGGTCAGACCCTCAGTTACACAGGAGCACAAAGCGCCACTGCCCCCTCGCCTTCAGAGCCACTGACATGAATGGCTCCTAAGGCGAGGGGGCGGGGACACTTCGTGCTCCCGTGTAACGGAGGGTCTGGCTGTGGCAGAACCTAGAGCTCCGCCCCCTGCAGTGACGCCAGTGGGCTGCTGGCCTACGCGCCAGCGGCCCTTACTCCAGAGTTGTCACAAACTTGCTTTATGGCATGTTTGTGACAACTTAGAGTGGTGGAGCATGCACTCCACTGCTCTATAGTTAGAAAGGATCAGGCTGTTAAATACATAATAGAGATTTACAGCCTACTCCTATGTATGTCCACTGAGAAACCCCATTATAGTAAATGGGGCTTACTTCTAGGCGAGTGTGCATAGGATTACAGCCTCAATCAATGACATTTCTTTGTTTTCTTTTCTCTCCACCTTATACTGAATAATTATGTTCAGTTACAGTGCATTTAGAACTAGGAACCAAAAAGTGAAGCAGCCATTATAAATTATCCCAAAATAAAAGTAAAAGCATTCCTAAAATCTCTAGAGATTTCTTAATGCACTTTGAAAACATGAACTATTAGTTTGTACATAATAAGAAGTAAAACAAACCAACAACTGGTCAGTATCACAGTGAGGGATCATGGTTTGCCATACAACACTGGAAATGGTAACATTCCATGATACAGCTTGGCTTTTAAACCAGAAATATAGCAGAAATTGTATGTAAAATTTATCTGGGCAGATTGAAAGTATTATTAAAAAAATATGGTTGTAACTCCTACGAATGCTACCACTGAACAGGAGTCACGAGTACATATTTTTCCAGCAAAGGCATATTTGTGCCTCTGAACGGAAAAGCTAAGAGAAGGGGAATTGGTCGTCTGTGCTGTCCATGGTCCTGAAACATGGCTTCTTAAATGCCTCTCTTTATGATTAATTTAGAATGGTGTGATCAAAGTGTTCAGGAAAGAAAAGACCGCCTCAGAGATACAAAAAGGCATCTTACATCATTTGCTGTGCCATAATTAAAATATTTCCTGTACTTTTATTTCATAGGCCGCAAAGAGGTTTCTACAAAACTGAATCACATCCTGTCTCTATTCATAGCATATATTTCTGAGATTTCATTTCTAAGCATAAAAGACAATGATATGCATAACGCAGTTTGTTGAGATGTCTCCCATTCCCTAGACATGTGTTATTACTGCTACAGCGACTACATTTTAGATTGCTTTCTGTACAGAGAGATAACTGATGTTAACTGAAACACATTCAGTTTGTTTCTATGCTTTACTTCTGTCATAAAGTATGATTCATCCAAATATTTATGTACATACTTAACTTCAAACATATGGTTATATATTAATCATTTTTAGCCTAACCATCTACATAAGAACATGGGAAAGATGCTGCTTGGGTAGTTGAGGGCTTCACAAAATTACATTTCAAGCCTATATGCGTCTACTCAGAAATAAGTTCCACTATCTTCAATGGGACTTACTCCCAGGTAAATGCGTTTAGGATTTCAGCCTTACAGCCCATTCCAACGCAACTCCTCCGCAAGTCTGGCATAAGAGTGGCCTAAGTTCAGCATAAGTTCAACATAAGTTATGTCTGAGATGTCAGAGTTATGCCTGAGTTAGGCAGGCTGCAGTTTCTGTGGCCCAGCACCACCCCAGGATCCAGGCAACACTTACCTCCCAGGCAGGCAGGCTCTCCAGGCTCCGTGTCTGGCTTGGGCATGTGCAGGCCTCTGTCTGCATGTGTCAGCGTCCATCCATGGCAGCTGCCGCAGGGTCTGTCGCAGCCCGGTCGCAAACGGGATGACCGCAGGCATGGGGGTTGCGCCAGTCATGTGGTGGGTGCAGGGCAGGTGACAGGTGAGCGAGGTGCCTGAGCCAGCCGCCACAGGGCACCCTGTGCATCAGCCACCTGCTGCAGGGAAGAGTGGCCGTCCCCTCCCTCCTGCAGAAGGCGATGCCACCCCCAAGCCACGTTGAGGCTGCACGTGGGGGTCATGGGGGGGTGAGCGGGGAGGGAAGGGAAGAAGGGGGTGGGAACGTCACACACAAGGGGGGTCTCATGAGGTCTGGAACTGCCTCTGACATGACTTGCCCGTGCGCTGCCTGAAGCCTCCAGGGGCAATGCCCACAAAGAAGGCATCCCGGCATGCGTTCTGCTCTGTGCCCCGGCCAAGACCGAGAGATGCCTTGGGCTTGTCTGCTGCGAGCGTGAAGGGCTCACGCAGCTCATCACGCCCCCAGATGGGGCGACGACGGCGCCTCGCAGCAGGCGCTCTGGCAGGGTGGGGGGTGGCCAGCAGCCATCATCAGGGAGTGGGAGGGGAGGCAGACACACAGGCAGGCAGGCAGTGGGTGCTGGGGAGGGGCACGGGTGGGTCAGAGACAGGCAGACAGACAACAAGGCTGGTGGGAGACAGATTCCGAGAGAGGGGTCTGCAGAGACCAATAGGGACACAGGGGGCGCTCCGCAGATGAAAGCAATGCAGAAACAGGCGCCTCTTATGCAGACGGACTTTGGGCGGAAGCGGCTGCATTACGGGCGGACCTTCAACGGAAGCGCCGTCATTATGGGCGGACCTTCGACGGAAGCGCCGTCATTACGGGGGGACCTTCGACGGAAGCGCCGTCATTACGGGCGAACGCCCTGGCTGTCACTGTTGGCCTGCCTGAGAGGCCCCCCCCAACTCCCCCCTCCCCTCTGTGCCATGGGGGTCTGGCAGCCCCCCTGCTGTGTTCTCCCAGGGAAGGCCATGGCAGTCCCTGGATGGGACTCATGTAGGGGCTTCAGTGCTGGGGGCTTTCTGTGTGTGTGGGGCAATGCTTGTGTAAACACTGGGCACATATGTTTCACTGGGGCTCTGCCCGAGGGGCGTCTTTCTTGTTCTGGAATGTTAGCAAAGATGGCCAGGCGAGGCTGCCAGGGGTAGTCACAGCAGCCAATCTGAAAGCAGCAGCAGCAGCAGCACACCTGCCCCATGGACCTGGGGATGCAGGCTCTTCCCCTGTGGAACCACAGCCTGCTCCATAGAAAGGGGAGGGGCAGCAAGTAGGCAGCCAGGGAGGTGGAGCAGCAGCAGCGCCGGCAGCTGAGGAGGGTTGCAGGGCTGGCTCCCTGACCTCTGGCAGCATCGAGGCAGACGACAGTGGGGCAACCCGACTGCAGGCCCAGGGGTGCTCCCAGGAAGGTAGGTGGTAGTGGACATTCCTGGGGAGACAAAAAACAAGGGGGAGTTACATGTCAGCTGGTGTGTGGAAGCAGTCACCATTGACGACAAGCCAGTGTGTTGGTTGCAAAAGCCTGCAGGGAGAGAAATAAAACACAGCTGAGAGGTGTGACACACATAGCATGGTCTGAGCTGCTTCCCTGGGTGTCAGGGGAGCATGATCCTGTAAGGGAAAAGGGTCAAAGAGAGAGACAACAACACAACTTGTGGGTCACAACCATGGCAAACCTAGCAATACTGACCTGTCAGTTGATCCTGTGGAGAAAAGGGGGGGGGGAAACAGCTGGTGTCTACATAAGGCTAACGGTTCCACACTTGTGGCGTTGTCTGCTCACATGACTACAGGCAGCTATCAGACACAACAGTGGTAAAGAGGCATATATCCTATATATCATGGCAGGCTATGCAGGCAGCTATGAGACAAGACATTGGTCAATCGGCATATCATGGCAGGCTATGCAGGCAGCTATGAGACAAGACATTGGTCAAGAGGCATATCATGGCAGGCTATGCAGGCAGCTATGAGACAAGACATTGGTCAAGAGGCATTTCAGAGAAGGCATTGCAGGCAGCTATGAGACAAGACATTGGTAAAGAGACATGTATCCTACCTATATTTCTATATGCAAAGAGGCTGGAGTCAGAACACATATCAGCACAAACCCTGCTCTTACCTGAACTTACCTGCTGGTGTTGTTGCCTGTGGGGGGGGGGGAGAGGCTGGGAGAAAGACATGGGTGAGCAAATGGTAGCATGGAGACAGCTGCCCAGGCACAGCTGTAAACAGTTTGGCCACAGCCAGAACAGCCCTCTCTGCCCTAGAGGGGGGCAGAGAGGAGAGAAGAGAGAAGTGGGGTGTTTGTGAATTTTGCCCTCCACCGACAAAGTCCCACTTTGTGGCTGTGGGGGACAGAACGCCACGTGCTCAGAGAGAGAGAGAGAGAGACTGGAGGTTTGGGGCTGGGCTTTTGTGGGAAAGAGGCCGGGTGGGGCTGGGTGCTGATAGGCTCCCTATCTTTGGCATAACTCTGTCAGTTTCCAGACCTTGCTGACACAACTCTGACATAACTCAGGAGTAGGGTGTTAGAACTTTTCAGGAGAGGGTAAGGTAAAATGGTTCCTATGGGTCTCCTCGAATTTATGTCCACCCTTTTGGTCGACATAAAATTTGTGTCAGCATTTGTGTTGGAGGGGGCGTGTCTGTGCTTGCCAGGGTCTAGAATCCAACGTTAATTGGTTGCCGCCCCCGTTACGCCCACGGTCCGCCCCTGGAACGCCCACTTTTATGTTGACTTTATGTCCTTTGTCCTAACTTCGACATAACTTCGACGTAACTTTGACTTTATGTCCTTCGACATAACTTCGACATAACTTCGCCGTAAATGGTCGCATTCCAGACATAACTTCGACATAAGCGACTTATGCTGAGTTTATGTCTGACTTGTGCTGCTTAGCCCTTGCGTTGGAACTGGCTGTTAGTGTCTAATCCCAGAGCGGACACAAATACAGACACAAGAATATTCATGATTTTCACTTTCAGGAACTGAAACCACATAATTCTCAGCTGCGCACAAATCTGAAGGTAGAATCAGGATCCTGTTTCTGAAAGGTATTTGTGGATCTAGAGCAGGGGTTCTCAACCTTTGGAGGCCCGGGTACCCCCTATCATGGTCCAATTTTCTGAAGTACCCCCTGCTAATTAACTGCTAATTGGATTAATCAATTAATTAGTTAGGTAATTAATCATTAAATAAAAAGTACTAAAACAATTTTAAATGTGAAAAATGTCTTCTCTCTCTCTCTCTCTCTCTCTCTGTGTGTGTGTGTGTGTGTGTGTGTGTGTGAGTGAGTGAGTGAGTGAGTGAGGGACAGTAAGAGACACATCGAAGGATCTTTTTTCTCCAAATCACACTTCCCAAAATCAGCCCCTTCCTCCCCCACCCCACCAAAGTACATTTTCCAAAGTACAAAAATAAGCCCCAAACCAAAATCAGAGAGACAGAAGGGCTCTGAAAATAATTAAAATTTAAATCCATGTTAATTAACACTTAATTAGCTGCTGATGGGGCAGATAAGGGGCAGGGCTTGGCGTACCCCCAGCAAGAGGTCTGCGTACCCCTAGGGGTACCCGTACCACAGGTTGAGAACCTCTGATCTAGAGGACAAAACAAAGGGGACACCTTGTCATTCAAGATGTTGTGAATTCTATGAAACAGAAACCTGGCCAGAGCTTTGCATATTTATTTTTTATCACACTTTCTTCCACATGAAACTCAAGGCAGCATACAATAGATTCCCAGGCATCCAGATGCTGACCATATCTAGACATACTTAACGTCAGCATGATAGTTGTATCATGTCTTCAGACCATGCCTTGGGACTGGGAACAAAGGTCAGCAATAAGCCAGCACTCTATGCAATAGCTAGGAGTGTTTTTTTATGGTTTTATTTTTTCGCAGGCTTCAGTGTTTAACCAAAATGAAATGGCTGAAAGTGGTGTTATGCACTTTTGTTCCCGATTTCTCCCATTTCAACTGCTTTAAAAGTGTAGTAGGTAGGTGGTATAGGTTGTACAATGTCAGAAGATGAAGAATGACACAAAATTACATGGTTTTATTTTATTATTTTTCGCAGATTTGTTTTAGCAGAAAGCGGTGTTTTGTGTTTATATGAGGTAATCAAAAACAACAACAAAACTGCCCTCGCAATAGCAAGTGTGTAGCACTTTGAACAGGGAAGGAAGATCAGTAATCCTACATCAGCCCATGCCATGGTATGCTGGCCAGGGCTATTAAAAAGGATACAAAAGCAGTGCTATGACAGCTCCCTGGCTGGTTTCATATACGAGAGCAGCCTGTCTGGCCACTGTGGAAAGCAGGATGCTGGAATAGATGCACCTTTCAGCTCAGACAGCAGGGCTCTTCCGTGATTAATAAGCCAGGTCTCTGGGTCTTTAAATGTGGATCAATTCACAGGACTACTAGGATGTGAATGGACACACAAGCAAAACAAAAATTGCTCTTCTGAATAAAACATCTCAAGCACACAATGCCACTTCCCAGCAGCAGAAATCATTCTGGAGGTTTCCCACATCCCTAACTGCCCAAGTCCATGCATATCTACTCAGAAGTGAGTTCCATTGACTTCAATGAGGTTTGCTCCCAGGAAAGTGTGTATATAGGATTGGGCCCTTAGGCTGCAATCCTATATACACACTTTCCTGGGAGCAAACCTCATTGACTGCACCTTATGCCGGTGAAATGCCTGTTCCGCTGGCATAGCACGCTTTCCGGCTGTCTCAAACGCGGCTCCGCCAGAGAGCACGGCCTGATGGCCACCGGAAGCAGTGAGCAGCCAGATCTGGGCAGCGACAGACCATGGACGCCTGCCACCTCAGGTAAGGCAGTGGAGGCGGGGAGAGGGTGGAATGGGGTGGGGGTGGACAGAATGAGGTTGCAACTGGGGTGAGGAGGAAGGTGGATTGGGGCCAGGAAGAGGGCTCATTCACTGGCAGCAGCACCTTCCAAGTCCTGACCCCCTTTCCAGGCCTTATCTGCCTTCACAGGTCAACGCAGACTTCTGCCAGGGATATCGCTGGCACAGGTCCGAGTAGACATGTCAGTCCAGAATGAACTTTCCCCAGGCAAGGGAACAAATGTTCCCTTATCCTAAGGAGGCATCAACATGCCAAAACTTCCCTGCGGAATACAGTGAATGCCACATTGGCACTGCTGCATCATCACTATGCAGGGAGTTATGGTGGATTGGGCTGTGAGATTCATAAAATAAGTGTTCTTGATTAAGATGAACATGAAAACAGAATGATTTCAATGAACACTCCAATCCTAGACTCATTTACTCCAAAGTAAATCCACTATGTGTTTACTTCAGATCATAGTATTAGAGATACAATTCAATTAAATACATCAAATATTTTTTCCTGTATACATTTCCAATAAAGAAGCATAAAGTGCATCTCATTTTGATGCTTAAGGCAGTGACACATCATCTTTGCAGGATGTGCTTGAAAAAGCCAGTAATCCTAAAATAACTTGGATTTACCAAGGAACAGAAAAGGAAATGTTTAAAGCGAATGAATCCAAGATTAGATAATATATTGCAAATAAAACAACACCAACAACCTGTAAAGCTATAATTTACTTTCCTTTCTGGTTAAAACTACATGAGAACTGGATTTTTTTTTAAGTAATCCAAGTTTAAAAAAAAAAACTCCTCTTGGTGGCTGTGCATCCTCCCTCAGTCACACACAATAGCAAACGCTTACAATGAGAATGGCTCCACTGGAGCAATACTAATACATTTGACACAGCTTCCATCCTGTCATTATGCAGAGGAGCTTGTGCTTATCCCTTTTTAAATTGGAGACTCTTTTTAACCAGGAATCCCCAGGATGAAAGTGAACCATTTTCATCACGGCAAAACAAATCCTTCTCTGGCGAATTTTGTTATTGTTTATTGTTACCAGCATTTTATCAGCACTAAACTGTATGAAAGCTTCAATTAGTTCTTGATGAATGATCCCATAAAATCATGTTGTTTCATTTCCCCTGCCAACAGATTTCTTTTTTTTTTTTTACTGAGTGTTATTAAATGAAATATAATTGGGAGAGGATACAGGAAACATAGAGTCATCTTGTTTTCCTTTTGGGTTGGAACAGTAGAGTGTGTCTAGTATACCTAGCCTTGGGTGGTGTGCTGTTTTTTAAAGGCAAGTGGCTCATTGTTGCATGGTGATACACAATCTGTGGCTCTTAGATAATCTTTTACAACTATGATGCTGGGTGCATACAGGCATGTGGTAGCCACCTGAATCTTTACCATTTGGGGCAATGGCTTCTGTAGCATCCAACCACGTAGGGAAACTAATGCTACCCTTTAGCTCACAAGTCTAACTGGTTGGGAGGGCAGGGTAAAATCTTTGTCTGACTGAATGCTACAGGAGGCCAACTCCCACATGGTTTGTTTCTGCCTTGGGAGCCTTTCGTGCTGCTGAGGTACTGCTCTTCTGCTATCAGCCAGAAGCAGCATTAGAGTGGTGGTCCCGCATGGCACTTGAGATAGTGCTGTATTCTCCATAACAACCCGGCAACATCCTTCCCCACAGGCAATATCCCACATATGTTTATACAGAAGTAAGTGCCATTCAGTCCTAGGGTTTGTTACACGATCAATATTTGATTTCCAAGGTGTGCAGGAGACATGCATCCAGGTGCATGTACTTGGTGCTGAGTGCCTGGCTGGAGAGCAGGGACCAGAGCAGGGACTATCAGCTGGACTGATGGTAAGAAAGAGGACAGAGATTTGATTGAATTATGAAATCTCCTCTCTCTCTCTCTCTCTCTCTCTCTCTCTCTCTCTCACTCACACACACACACACACACACACACACACACACACACACACACACACACACACACACACACTTCTTAATTGTTCTAACTGAGCCCTGAACACTCCAGGCTTGTTTACTCCCTAAATTCAAATGACGTTTACTGACTATAAATCCTGCTAGGACAGCAGGTTTGGTGCCTGTATTGCTAGAAGGGCAGGCAAGGTTCTTTTTGAATATGGAAACAATGGAACAGACCTGTGGGAGAAAGACAAAACTTGGATTTATTAGCTTTGCACAAGCAATGATCCTGCAGAGAAACAGAAAGAAATACAGTGCTCTTATGTCCCTCAAAATAGAAGTGGAACCTCCGTCTATCGACGCGTTTGTCTCGTGGGCAAGTGTATATATAGCACATCTGCAGCTGTCCACACCAATGCCGGATGCACAACGAATGGAATTTCCAAGCCCCTTTTATACAACTTCAGGAGGGGGAGTGTATGATGCAACTCCCCTGAGATATGGCCTCATCCAGGCACATGGTCTTGGCTTGGTGCATCTCCAGCTATGATAACTCCAGGGAGGCATCCTTACTAATGGGTGTGAAAGCAACTAAGAGTGACTCAGCAATTCTAGAAAGATTAATAACCTAATTGTGACAGAACAGACTAACCATCTGCAAGAACCTGTGCAGACTACTAACTCCTCGAAATATATAGGTCTTCTACAATCTGCCAGTACAATGTGTTGTGCCACAGTCGCCTTCTAAGTGTTCCTGAGTTTGGAAAAAGCAACTTTAACAAAAGAAAGGAAAGGTTTCCCAACTCCAACAATCCTTGCCATCCCGATGCAACCATGCACGCCACATCCTATCCTCTCTTCCTAGCCCGGACCCACCCAGTGTTGTCACTGGACGCGCGTCACCCCCCCTGCTCTAGGGACCCCCCCAAACACACAAACACACCAAAAAAATTGCGGCGCAGCCCTGCTGCCGGCTCCAACGTCCTCTGCTGCAGCCCCGCCGGCGCTCCAGGGCCTTCTGAGAAGGCCCAATGGCTCAAAACGTGAAGTTTTACGTTTTTCGCGCATGTGCAGTACATTTTCTGAGGGCAAAGGGCTGCCCATTTGCCCTGAGAAAAGTACTGCGCATGCACGAAAAACGTAAAACTTCACGTTTTGAGCCATTGGGCCTTCAGAAGGCCCTGGAGCGCCGGCAGGGCCGGACGCTCCGAGGCCGGCTCCCCGGCCTCGGAGCCTCCAGAGGGTGTCGCGTGTCACCCCTTTGCGCGCGTCATGTGCGCGTAACCCCCTGGCGGTCCGCCCCCCGCCACGCTCCAGTGACGTCCGTGGACTCACCCCCTGACCTCAGGCTTATACCAGTTGAAGAGTTAATGTAGGACTGAGGAGACCCATTGGAGACCAGGCGACCAATGGAGAGGTGAGTAAAAATGTTTCTCTCCACAGGCATACACCAAAAGTGGTGTATGTCCAAGGAGACTCATAGGTGGCCCCAGGAGGTATACTTACCTCCTGTTTGCTCACGGGTTGCGCCCCCCCTCCGCTGGATGCAGCGCATGCCTTTTTGGTGCAGCTGCATTGGGGGGGGGGTTAGAGGATAGGATTGGGCCCTTACTTTCACATAGTTAATAAAAATTTGTTACCCTAGCCTAGATCGATAGTGTCTGGTGATTTAAAGACTTAGGCACTCTTAGCCAGAAACAAACTACCATGTCCATGGATTCAACATTTACAGGTTTAAAATCCATGTAAAAAGTTTTACATGGCTTTTAAACCTGTAAATTTTGAATCCATGGACATCATAGCGGGCCATGGAAGCTTTTGATCTGTACAAAGTACCATGTTTAGCAAAGTTATGCACTGAAAGATCACCCAAAGGTCCAATGTAAGGATGTTTGTAAATGGGACTTCAGCGATTTTTGACACCAGCAACAAGTGGGAATCTCTGGCACATGATGTGTATATCAACTAGATTTCTGTGAGGAAATCTGGCTACAACAGTTCTGGAACAAGCATAAGAGGCAAACCTTTCATCGGCCTCATTTTGCACTTCTCTGCGCTTCTCTCTAGTTTGAAGATCAAAAAGGTCAGGCACAGAGTTTGCCATTTTGAACATTGCCCAAGATCAAAGTGCCATCACAGGGACAATAGGAACTTAATTGCAGCTTTGTAATAATAACATGTATAGAAAATGTTAGTCCCATTGATAGAGTTCAATACAGTTGGCCTTTGCTATCTGCGGGGGATCCCTTCTGGAACCCTCCACTCCACGGATACCGGGGTCTGCTAAAAATAGCTTTAAAAAGGGGGGGGGAAGGCTAAAACCGCAGGGATTTTTACCTTTTAGCAGCAAACTACACCATTTCCAAGCCTCCATGGGACTTCAGCAAGCTTACCAACCCACGTCCAGGTCACGCAAAGGCTATTCCCCCCCTTCCCAACCTTGTCCCAGGATGCATTCTGAGACAAGGTTGGGAGGGGGAGGAGCCTTCGCACAACCCGAAAGTGGGTCAGTAAGCTTGCTGAAGCACCGTGGAGGCTTGGAAATGGTACGGTTTGCTGCTAAAAAGTAAAAACTCCACTTTTATTTTTATTTTTTTTGCTTTTAAAGGTATTTTTAGTCGACCCTCGCGAATCCGGGACCCATGGTATAACAAATCCGCAGGTCCCGAATCCGCGGATGGAAAGGGTCCACTGTAATAAAATAGCCCTGAATGTGGTTTAGAGATAACCCAAATACTGTCCTAATGACTAAGGCTACCCTATACACACTTACCTGGGAGCAGGTCTCATTGAACTTAATGGGACTTACTTCTGAGTAGACATTGATAGGGTTGGCTGCTACTCTATTTAGAGGAAAACACTGAGCAAATCTTTTTGATGTATGTGTTTATTCTTTTTAGCAGTGTATTTTGCTCCAAAAAGAAGTATCCTCTTACATGCTCTTAGTTAAATTAATTTTCTGTCAGGAAAAATGTACACAGAAAATGAAAGATGCTTTCAGAAGGGGGGGAAATAGTGATATGGGACAAGGGTGGGGGGAACATTTGCTCTTTTTCAAGTTTTCAACACACTTGGGGAATTTGTCCTCAGAGAACACACAGTGCTGGTGGGCTCCCACTTTAAAGAACTTCAGATTGCTGAAGGTGGTCCTTCCCCCTTTGAAGAATGCTGCATTTTTAAAGACATCTTCCTTTGAAGAGATGAATATCTGTGGGGTTTCCTTCCCAAATTCTCATTGTTGAAGAAGAGTCCTCTGCTGAAGACATTTTCCAGGTTAGGGTGAAAAAGTCGGGGAAAAGATTCTCACCCCTGAGAGGCCTAACTTCTTTCTGCAGATCGAAAGAGCAGAACTGACACAGAGTAGTGCTCACTGCTAAAATGCAAGGATTAACAAATTGTTATGATCATGGTCCATGATCCATGGACTACCTCAGCCCAGTTAGAGAGGTGGAACAGAAAGAGAGAAGGTTAAGAAACCTTACCCTTAGGAGGAAGGATCATATTTATGAATGATAAAATTACTGTATAGTCTTCATTTTCCCTTCCTCTGATTTCATTTTTTTCCATTTCACCTGGCAATATGGATGTTAGAAATTGCTTACAGATGTCACAGCTTATAAGAACAAAAATAATCTTTCACTTGCTTCGTGGTAGGATCACATCAATGAGGAAAATAAGGCCAGTCCATGCATTACCTTTGCACTGCAGTGGTCACCATAAGATCACGCCCATATGCCTGGCTTTCAAGCCACATCAGTAACATAGGGACAGTTGTCTTATTATGTGGGCAGACTGGATCATCTTCATAATTGTCACATAAGCTACAGTAGGATGTTAGCATGGAAAGTATCCATGCAATTCATGATGGGAAAAGGAAGTCTAGGCATCTATATGAAGCAGAGTTATAAAGCAGAAGCCCCTTTTTCCTGAAGCAACCCACCAACCCCCACTTTACTCACAGTTCACAAGCATATGAACATCTTTGTACAGGTTATAAACATGGGAATAGGAAGTCCTAGAGCTATTCCCTTTGCATGGGCGAGAGTGACTTCATGGTATGGTGGGCTTCATGCAGCTGGTCAGAGTTGATGGAGAGGCCAGGAGAGCAGTCTGCATGATTAGGAGGAGAGAGAAGGGGGGAAGCCAGGTAGGTATATACCCCCACAGGTCAAAGAGGACAAAGGAAATGTCTAAGACAGGCGGTATATATATACCGTATTGACCTGAGTATAAGACTCACTTTTGTCCCCTAAGGCAAGTCTTTAAAGTAGGGGTGCGGCCTACAATCAAAGTCTAGCGTTTTCTGCCTAGAGTTTTCTGCAAAGTGTCCCCTTTTCAAGCCTCTCCAAGTCTCTTTCAAAGGTAAAACGCTTTTTCTTTTTTAAACTGCAAAAGTTGTGTTTTCTGCTCTTAATCACTTGCTAAATGGCCAGGATCTCTCTAGCAACCTCTAGCCTTAGAGGCATTTGAAAAAATTAACCCTTAAATTCCAGCCCCAAGACTCTGTGGAAACTAAGTTATTTATTCATCCTGCAGTTTGAAAGTTGAGAGCAAGAGCTCCTGCATAGGCTTATCATATCCAAAGGGGGACAGAGTGCCAACCTTTAGGCTGCAATCCTATGCACACCTTCCTGGGAGAAAGCCCCATTGAATGCAATAGGACTTACTTCTGAGTAGACATGCATAGGATTGTGCTGTTAACCACTGAAATTTGGGCAGGTGCAGCTCATCATCATGGAAGGGTGCAACAAGTTGCACCTGCCCAAATTCCAAAGGTTAAAGGTAAGCACTCTGCCCCCTTTGGATCTGGGAAGACTACTTATACTAGGGTGCCCAGATTCAATCAGGGACAGGGTGCCTATGCCTTTAACTGTACTAAAGCTGTACTGTTTTACTATTCTACTAATATGTATATTTTCTTTAAGTTAAAAAAAGGTTAAAAATGCATTTTTAAAAAAATAGCACCAAACTTTAAGGGTGCGGCTTATAATCAGGAGCGTCCTATACTCAGGGCAATACGGTGTGTGTGTGTATATATAAAATTTACATGTGCAATGTATGTATGTATGTACATATATCGAAAGTGATTGTGTCTTTCTCCAAAGGCTAGAAATAAGTAAGAATAATTAAAACCAGTTGTTCAACCACTGTTAAGACACAATCTATATACACATGCACACAACTTTTTAAACACTATGTAGCTATGGCTCACAATCAAGACTACAGAAGCAAGCTGCTGCTGAAAACAATGCCATGATCAATATCTTGTATTACAGAATAAATCCTCATGGGCTTAAAACTTTATTTTCTTGTATTTGGTGAAAAGCCCTAGAGAGCAACCCTGAGGGTGAATTACAGCAAGAGAAACAAACATTGTGTTCCAGTACAAGGTAGTCCCTGTTAAAGACATTAGGAGACATAAAACACAGAAGGGGGGAAGCCTAACATTTAGGCAATGTAAAAGCAATATGTTTAGGATTCTCCACCCTAAAAATAAGTAAAAGTCTAAAAGGATGTTTACAATCTAAAGAGCCTCCCGCCCCCGCCCCCCAAAAAGCATTTTCACTTTTAGTGGTATCAGAATTGTTAGGTATTTCTAATCAAACTAGTAACTGTAACTAGATATATGTGTAATTCAAGGTAGCTTCATTACTACAACAGTCTGAAAATGGGACATTTTACATGTAGCCTTCGCAGTGGTGTCATTAGGGGGTGCGGGAGTGCAGACCGCACCTGGTGACACCCTCAGGTGGGGGTAACACCACTAGTGCAAAATTATTTATAAATACAAATTTTCCAAATAGTTTTCACTATTCGGAAAATTTGTATTTATAAATAATACCACAAAATTATATATCATTGGAAAAGTAATTTAATGCAGAATTAATGAAACAGTGTTGAAATATCTGTATTCTATCAAAAGTTATGGCCAAATAGCTGGAAAAAGAAAACACAACTAACTTATATAAACAAACGGCTCAATCTTGCGCAAAGTCCCGCCAGCGGAGCGCGCGCTCCGCAGGCAGAGGGTGCCATAAATGCACTGTAAAGTGCATTTTCGGCACCCAGCGAGTAAGGCCCACTGGCGTGCACGCTGGCAGGCCTCACTCCCCCACAGATCGGACCTGCTCCCACTAGAGGAAGGTAAGGGTTGCTCCTGTGGGAGCAGGGGCAGGGGGAGGGCTGTCTGGGCAGTGAGGGAGGGTGGCCTCTGGCCATGCCAGCCTGGGAGGGGGCGTGGATATAGGCCATGATAACCCTGTCCCCATTCTCAGGCTTGGCGAACCTTATACTGCCGCCTCGGATATCTGCCAGCTCAAGAGCTGGCGGACATCCAAGGAGGCCCATTGGGTCCTTTCAGCCCTAGACTGGGGGAAGGGGACGAATGTCCCCTTCCCCCAAGGAGACTCTGGGCTGTGCTGGAGCGGGCCAGGAAGAGCGTAGGATCCTGCGGCTGGCCCACAGGATTGGGCTGAAAAAGTGGATTTCCTTACCTCAAAACTGACCAATGAGACTAATTGTTCCGAGGGCCAATGAGTTGTTATTATGACACAGCATGGAAACAATAAGATGTCAGTATGAGTTAGCTCTCATTTCTATGTATAAGAGTGAATACTAGAACTCTTATTCAGTTGTGTCAGTGTCATCAAGTTGGCCACTTTTTTTGTTGGTTACTAATTTGTTGGGTGACCTATACTGTTATATATTAAAATAAATAAAGTTAATGGGGGTGACACCATGAGTTACCGCAGCGGGTAACACCAACCCAGCTCATCATGGAAGGGTGCAAAAAGCTGCACCTGCCAAAATTCTCTCTTCTATATAATGGTTAAAGGTATAGACCAGGGGTTCTCAACCTTTGGAGGACCCGCGTACCCCCAGATGTCGGCCCCCGTGTACCCCCACATACCCCCAAGAACCCACCCAAGTAACCCCAAGTACCCCCCTTAAAATGTATTTTCCCGGGTTGCGGCACGGGCAGGTCCTCCTGCCTGCGTCACAACCCGGAGGGAAAGGCTACAGCCCTGTTGATTCCTCCCGCCCGTGCCGTAACTCGGGAAAAACATCTACAGGCTTCCCAATGTCCCCAAAGCTCCCCCTTACCTGTTCTCCTGGCCGTCGCCATCTTGGACCTTGCAAAATCTCGCAAAATCCAAGATGGCGGCACCCAAATCTCATGAGGGTACATGAACTTACTAGATTTCTTGGATGGGGCATGTTAATGTACTCAGAATTCAAAGGTTCATTTCAAGAAGTTAAACCTAGACCTGGAGAATCTATATACTGTACTGTGATCACTGGCGTCACTGCAGGGGTGGTGGAGCTCTAAGTTCCTCCGTGATCGGAGCCTCCGTTACACAGAGGAACGAATCGCCCCGCCCCGCACCTTCCGAACCAGTCAAAGCAGTGAAAACAATGCGCAGGAGACTCCCTGCACGCTGTTTTCACTGCTTTGACTGGTTCGGAAGGCGCGGGGGTGGGGCGATTCGTTCCTCCGTGTAACGGAGGCTCCAATCACGGAGGAACTTAGAGCTCCGCCCCCCCCCTGCAGTGATGCCAATGACTGTGAATGGTGGAGAACTTTTTCCTGTTTTTGTAATGTGCACCACATTTTGGCCCAATAATGTTTATTTTTTCTATATACAGTATTTACGGGGTATATAGTTTACTTATCCAAGTAATTCTTAACATCTCATCCACACACAATCTTACAGGTTCAGAAAACAAGCTATAGAGGTTTCCCCAGAGAGTGAAGATCCGTTGCTTCTTAAGCTTTGGATATTTATTTTCCCACTTAATTTGCAATTAATGCATTGGTTTATCTGGCTTTATCAACAGTGTGGAATATAAAATAGCTTCCAATGCTTCTGTTTGTGGCTTAGTTCAGCCAAAGCTATTGTTCTGCAGCAGAAATTGCATGCCACCTTCCAACCTTGCCAGAGCTGCTTAGTCCTCTGATGATAAAGAAGAGAAGGTGGTGGTAGATATGGAAATATTACAACATACATACAGTTAACATGAGCTGATAAAGTCATTCAAAGGTAATTGAGAAAACATGCCAGATAAAGCAAGATTTGAGGGTGTTGTTTATAAGTTAAGAATGAATGAACAACCATACACTGGCGTCGCTCTAGGTGGGGCGGAGCTCTAAGTTCCGCTGTGCTCCGACCCACCGTTACACTGTTGTATGAGGCAGCCCCGCCCCCTCACCTTCAGAGTCTTTCGGAGCAGCGAAAACAACACGCAGGGCGTTGCTTTCGCTGCTCCGAAAGGTTCTGAAGGCGAGGGGGCGGGGCCGCCTCGTACAGCCGTGTAACGGTGGGTCGGAGCACAGCGGAACTTAGAGCTCCCCCCCACCTAGAGTGACGCCACTGCAACCATAACCAGCTAAACAGAAAGCCACTGGACTTCCTTCTCTCTCTTTCTCTTTCCAAACATCACCAATTCAGATTGTCTAGGCAGACTTATGTATGCTTTGTGCATAATGATTCTGTCCCTCCACCTCCTACCTGAACAGTTTTGCCTTCTTGACTAGTTACTGTTACCACCATTTAATAAGGCAGCTTTCCTTGGCTTTCTAATCGAAAACTTGCTTTTATCTTTCTTCATAAAAGAATTGAAATGGCTTCTTTCAGGTTTCTGTAGCCTCTGGGGAGATAAGGACCCTGCGGTTAACAGGATGAGAGATTTTTGTTTAGAAATTTTTATTTAGACAATGAAAAATGACCTCTGTAAACTCAAAGCTATCTTATTTTGGGGCTTTAGGCTTCTGGCAGATAAATCAATTGGGCCCTTGGGACAGCAAAGGAAAAACCTTTGCAGTAACTATGTCAGGGCAACGCAATAGATTTGTTGTGAGGATGCAGTTGTGCTGAAGGTAGAATGCACTTAAAAATAAATATCATTTTATTTTCTATTAAATATTCAGGATTTGGGTACTGTGCCTTCCAATGGCTGGAAGTAAATATTTCCTTTTTGTGATACAATTTCAAACTGTGGAGGGAAGGAGGAGAATGTTTCTGTGTGCAAGAGATTGAGAAAAAGAGGGCCCAAGTCTAAACATATTTTCTTGGAAGGGAGTCTAAGTTCCAAATCATTGCGCTCAGGATCAGAGTCTGCATGGGCACATGCACAAGTCTGCATAACAATGAGATAAGTGTGCACGAATGTACATGCACCTACAACAAGCTGTAATGCAGGCAGGTCTTTTTAGCAATTAGATGTTAATACAATTCAAGCATTCACTTAGAAACTATTCTGCTCCTTGCTGCTCTTTTGATTAAAGCATCGGATGCAGCCTCTTCTTTTTGTCTTCCTAGAGGGAGACTAAGCACCAGCTTTAGAAGCTGCTCATTTTTCCACAAATGATTTTAATTATGGGCCTAGCTAATACAGCGATTGTCTAAAGTATGCTTTCGCAGGATACCACAACAATTTTCACACCTGTACGTAAGCCTAAGAAGCTTTGCGAGTCCTCGCAGCATGAATTTGCACTGCATGTTTGCTCTCGGGAAGAACAAGTGTGGCGCTTTGCTGTATGTTTTTCTACCTGCGTTGTGTAGTGTGCAGAATCTAAGTGAAAAGTTATGCAGAAAAAGATATTGCCAGTTTGACTAGAAAGCAAATGAGGAGGCAGATGCCTGACTAAAAGGTACTGATGTGCCGTTGTGTGTGATCTTAGCTCTGGAGAAGCACATATTGATAAGAAGCCCCAGCAAGGCCTTATTTCATTAAAATGAATATTAAATTATAGATACGATGCAGATCAGTGGGTGCTGATAGTTTTGGCCTCGTGTAACACCTTGCCAGTCCCAGGTAGCAAGTCACAATTTTACTAGGAAAGAAATTAAGGCTTGTGTTTGTGATCGAGCCATTCTGTGGTCCAGGCCAGTATTTTGGGCCCCTTCCCTTTGAATTTGACTCCTGGGCCCCCCTTTTTTGCTCCTCCTGGGCCCCCTTTTGGACACATTTTTTACCCTGGGCCTGGGTACGATTGTACCCCCTTAACCCCCCTCTCAGAGGCCCTGCCCTGGGTTGGCCACAGGCTAATAGTCCATTAGACTAATAGTCTTAACAGTGGAGCATAGTAGGTTTCTGGGGCAGAGTGCCAATCTAGAAGGAGGAGGAAGCGGTTCCATTGCCAGAGGGTGATGTAAGGTGATAGCAGAAGCACAGAGAAGCTGCTACTTCAACACTATATGCAGGCACCCAATTCTGCTGAATCATCAGAAGCACCCAATGCTGACCACTGGCACTGTGGCCTTGACTAGGCATTGCCGGCCAGTCAGCAGCCTCATGCTTGCGCAGTGCTGAGCTAACAGCCCGTGGGCCTCTGCTCCTGTTCCACAATTGGAGTCGGGGTGCAGAGGGCATCTGCAGCTCCCCATAAGTCACACAACTGCCTGCAGGTTTGGTTTGACTTGAAGGTAGGCTTACCAGATCTCCAACCGGGACAGAGTGCTAGACCTTTAGGAGAAGGAATGTGGGCAGGTGTAGCTTGTTAAGTCCTAGAGCACAATCCTAGGCATGTCTACTCGGAAACAAGCCCCACTGAACACAATGGGGCTTGTTTCTGAGTAGACATGCCTAGGATTGTGCTCTAAGGTTTAACAAGCTACACCTGCCCACATTCCTTTTCCTAAAGGTCTAGCACTCTGTCCCAGTATGGATCTGGTAAGCCTACTTAAAGGTAACAAGCGTTTTGCAAAACAGAAGAATGCTTTGGATGTGGAAGAATGAAAGCTCCCGTGGGTAAGGCACAGGAGCTATTTCCTTGGACTTCCCAGTATTTCACAGGAAATAAGTCTGTATTCTATTTTTGACATTGATTTTTATCCACTAAAATACATATATGCCACCCTTTGGTCTAACAACTTTCACAAAATCATAAAACAATATCTAACACACTGAAATTCAGCTTACAATAATAAAATCACAACAGAGCATTGGAAACAGTTCTGAGTGATGAAAACAACAGAGAACAGTAAAAAAATAATAAACACCAAATCAAAGCTAGCTGAAATACCGTTCTTAACATACACGTAGCACTTGGATGTGCAAAGCACTTCAACAGCCCAATCCTGTCTAGCAGGACGCGGCAGCGCACATAAGGCACCTGCCACTTCCTATCCAGGATTGGGCCTTCCCCAGCACAGCCGGCAGCCTTCTCGGGGTAAAGGGATGTTTGTTCCTTTACCCCGAGTAATGTGCCAGCTGCCCCAATGGGGCACTTGGATGTGTACCAGCTATTTTGCTGGTTCCAGTCTCCACTGGCGCCAGCAGGATGGCACAGGTCTTCCCGCTGGTGCTCCTAACTGCCAATGTGCTTTACAGCACGTTTACAACAACCTAGGCTGGCGCAAAGGTCGCTGTACCAGCACTAGCAATGATTAGGATTGTGCTGTCTGTTAATTTAAAAAAAATACACACCAAAAACTGTGGCCATGTGGCCATGCCCACTGCACATGTAAGCCTCCCCACCCAAATTCTCATTTTTAAAATAGTTTTGCCCTTTCTTTCTTTCAAAATTATTCTCAACCATTTTTGTTGCCTCGTCCATGTTATTCCTTTCCCCAGTGTTGGCTAACATTGAAGTTTTTGTTCATGGCTTCCAAGGCCTAATCAGTAGAAATGACGGGCACCCTCCCGGCGCCCGGTGCGTGGGCGGGGCCTGTGTCGTGTCACGTCGATGCGCCCCTCGCGTCACGTCGACGCCCCCACCCGTTTTGCGCTCATTTTGGAGCTGAATGGGAGGGCGGGCCGACACAACGCAGTGCTTCGCATCGGTAAGTACCCCGAGCGCGCCCCCCCGCCTGCCCAAGCGCCTGGAGTTCCTGCTCCACGCGCTCCACCCAAGTTCCGCCGCTGCTAATCAGAAGTAAGTTCTACTGTGTTCAGTGGGGTTTTCTCAGAAGAAAGTATCCATAGTATCAATAGAAAGGATACCATGTAGTACCCATAGGACTGTCCACAGAAATATCCATAGTATAGGTAGGATCCAAAGGATCCACAGAAACAATCCATAGTCTCAGACATCAAGGGCTCCTTTCCCACTAACCTATGGGATACCTCTAGCTCATGTTGGCACCAAATATTCGCTCAAAGTGAGACTAGAAGCAAATTTGGGAGGTTCCTCTTAAATCAGTACAGCTGAAGAACTTTGGGGAAAATCAGAAGAGTTTTAATATGACCAACAGCAACCTTTTTCAGAGAGGTTCTGTTCATCCTTACTTTTAACCAAGAAAAATGCTCTTAGACTAGTGTAAATTCATATTCTCTCTCTCTCTCTCTCTCTCTCTCTCTCTCTCTCTCTCTCTCTCTCTCTCACACACACACACACACACACACACACACACACACACACACACACACACACACACACACACCTTACCTCAAAGGATTTGGAAGATCTATCTCTTTACTTCCAAGGGAATGTATTTTACAAACCCCCTACAGAATGAAGATTCTGAGAATGATGGCTGCCAAAATGGTCGAAAGATACTCAATTCATTTCCCCAAGACATAGGATTATGGGTTTCATTAAATAAAAGACAGCCTTACTTGAATAAGCCAAAGGCATATATATAACTTGTCCGGCATAATTTGCATGCTACGTATTGATATTTATTTTTATAACACAACCAATCTTTTTTTCCCCCTTATCAATATTTGGTTTTTGTATGAAATGTTGTATTTGTCTGTAGTGGGCCCATATGCTAGTTCATGTCCACATAACTCATCCTTTAGTCACAGACTGATGTGACATGGGGTAATAGAAAGTGATACATTGCTTGAATTTAAAGGAACATGAACTATTTCTGGATCTGCTGTGCCGTACGAGATCTGTATCAGATTTGAAACAAAGCTAACCAAGCAAACAGAGCAATGAGATATATACAGCATCCATTAATCTGTATATAGTATGTTTTCTCTTACCATCTACTTCTATTTGCTCTGTGAAATTTGAAGCAAAGACATACATCCAAGGTAGCCGTAATAGTCATTTAGAGGGATCCTGACTGCAGTGCTCGTTCATACAACACCAGGGGATCCATCTTCCTTCAGTTAGGAATATTCCACTTTAGCTTTCAGCTGCTGCTGATGACAGTAACTGCACATGCATTAAGAGGTGCAGGCTGCAATCCTGTGCACATGTTCTTGGAAATAAGCCCCATTGACCACAATAGGACTTACTTCTGAGTAGGCATACATAGGGTTGTGCCCTCAGTCTTTTTGCTGTTATAACTATTCCGAGCATTGCATTATTGTTGTTGTTTTTATTTCTGCCCTGGAGTTTACATTTGCAAATGGAGAGAACAGGCAATGTATACAATTGTGGACATTGGATTAATTCCTTTTTAGATTACAAATTAGTTACTTGTTTTCTCACCAGATCATTTCAACTGAAGTCACAGGCTGCAATCCTGTGCACACATTCCTGAGAATAAGCCCCATTGAATTCAATGGGACTTACCAGTACTTCTGAATAGACACGCTTAGGATTGAGTTGATAGTCTCAAAATACAAAGAATTCACTTTTAATGTATGTCTCTCTGTGTGTGTGTGGGGGGGGTATCTGTCAATATTTTGAAATAACAAGCTTGTTTGTTTGTTTGTTTGTTTGTTTATATACCGCCTTTCTCATCATCAGATTCCTCATCAGATTTATTCAAGGCGGTTCACATAAACAGGCTGTCCTAGACCCGATAAGGGTCTTTACAATATTGTTCTATTCATATATAGAACCAATATATAGAACCTTCCATACTCGAGATGTTTCCCTTCCAAGTGCAGCCCTCCTTCTGGCTTGTGCTCTGCACTTCCAAGCTCTGCACTTCACCAAGCTTTGCAATGCATCACTGTAGTCATTCTTTTTTTTCCTTTTTTTTTACATAAACCTACATTTAACTTGCCTAAATTGACAAATAAACCTCACTAGACTGATGTCACCTTCGGTCATAACCTAAAGAGTAATGTCACAAACGAAATACATTCTACTTGTGTAAGAGAGGATTTTCCTCAAATCTTCTTCCTCCTGCAGTCCCCATGCCGCATGACATTCTGTTCCAGAGGATCGTCCAGCCCTAAGGAACAGATATTCAAGGGTCAAAGGGAGTCTCCTGCGCGTTGCTTTCGCTTCCCTGAAAGGCTCCGAAGGCGAGGGGGCGGGGCCGCTTCGTTCCTCCATGTAACGGAGGCTCCGATCTCAGAAGAACTTAGAGCTCCGCCCCCCTGCAATGACGCCACTGGTCAAAGGGCACCATTGAATGGCCAAAGGGCCAACCAAGGAAATGGGTGAGCCACAAAAAAATCATCCCTCACTGAACTTTTTCCATTCAGGGAATGACACCTGAAAATAAAGCTCATTTTTTTTATTAATATGATCACCTTGGTTCTGCACATTTCCATAAACAGTAATCATTGTATAGTATTGTGTTGCAAAATAGGCTGTCGTTTCTCTGATTCACTTAGGTATTGTGAGACCAATCCTATCCTTTCCCACTCCTGGCTGGTGCAGCCGTGCCAAAAAGGCGTGCACTGTATCCAGCGGGGGGAGGAAGATCAGGAGGCTTTGGAGGGGAAAGGGAATTTAACCCCCTTACCCCTCCATAAGCCTCCTGCTCTGCAGTGGGTCTCCTTGGACCTGCACCAGCATTTTAGCTGGTGTCATCGACAGCCTCTTTGCCCCCCCCCCCCCCGCCGTTCCTTTCCCCTTCCTGTACCATTTCACTCCCTCCCCACCCTCGCTGCTGTCTTACCTTCTCTGGCAGGTCTGGCAACGGACGGGGAGCACTGCTGCCTCTAGCAGCAGTGCTCCCAAAATGGCCTCCAACGGAGCATAGCACATTCCGTTGGCAGCCATTTTATAACACTGGAACTCAATTCCACTGTCATAATTGGCTACGTGCGACAGCCCAGTCCCGGATAGGATTGAACTGACCATCACTGAAAATAGTTAGAGAATCTAGACGTAGTAAGAGTGCAGAGCATTCTTACAGTGCATAACAGACAGGACTCTTTACTAATAATAGTCGAGATAAAGTATTCAGAAGGATTCTTCAGCATGTGCTAGTGACACCACTGCTAGGAATATCCAAATCAACAAGAAAGCTTTGGAAAAATGTAATTCGTATGGGTGAACTCCACAGACTACATAAAGCCTGAGGGGGGAGAAAAATTCTGTTGAATTATGGGAATCAAAAGGATACTGAAGGAAGATTGCATCCTGTTACTAAACTCAGGGGAAGAGCTAAAAATTGCTACCAGAGGCCAATATCTGTTGTTGATGGTCCAGACCATTGCACCTCCAGCTGGAATTATTGAGCAGTTAATCCACACTCCATAGACAAACAAGCTGTGTATCCACACAGAATATGAAGATGGTGCTAAAAAGTAGCATTGCACAAATATGATTAATATCCTGTATTCAACATTGGCAAGTAGGTGAATTGTAGGGAGGACTGCAGATCACAGCTTTGGTGAACGAAAGTCCAAGCTCTAGTTCTGAAACTCACACAAGGAATTGGAATATGCCCTGGAAAAAGAAACAGAGTTCCAGTCTTTGGCAACCAATCAGGAATGGCTGGTAACAAGCCATCTGGTAACAAGCTCTTGAAAATGATAGTGAGCTGATAGTAAAATGATATAGAGGCCTAGGCTAGGGCAGTGGTTCCCAACCTGGGGGTCGGGACCCCCAAAGGGGTCGCGAAGCAGTTTCTGGGGGGTCATGGGATGTCGGTTGGCCATACCCAAGATAGCAGCTCACTCCTTCCCGCCCCCACATTAAAGAGAAAGAAGTGTCTGATGCTCTCTTGGGGCTTGTTTGCTCACCTTGTGTTACTTTCTGTTTGCCTTTTTGCATCTCTGTATTAACTCACTCCCCCCCCCAATGGGGCTGTTTATGAGTACAACTTAAGTCACATTTTTATTACACTGTTTAAATTACACTGTTTAATAAACAGTTTTTAAAATAAGTGTTTATTAAACAGTGTAAATTATTATTATTATTATTATTATTATTAATAATAATAATAATAATAATAATAATATCATTTTCTTCTTAGATAGATAGATACCTTTATTGGCATAAACACATCAAATAGACAAACATAAACAAACAACCCAAAAATCCCCCAACAGATCCAATGACAACAACCACAATCCTGCAGAAAATTTCTCCCCAAACTGTCCCACAATTAATCTACACATCAAAACTCATTTCCCGAGTAGCCACCACCACAGAAGCAAAAGTTGCAACATCATCAAGTCTCCCATCATCTTCTGTTACTTACCTGGCAGGGGAGACACCTTTGATCATTTCCTTCTTACTGACATCACTTCCAGCCCCTAGGTCTTTGGGGTGGTGGTCCAGATAGATTATCATTCTGCAAAAGGGGTCCCGGTGCTAAAAATGTTGATCACTGCTCTAGGGAGACCAACTACCCTCAAGGCATGCTGGTAAAAGTCCAGACCATGTTACTCTGACATGTAGTCTGCTATGCAGTACTAGAATTTTGCTTTGATTAGGCATTGTGTACTGACAAATGTTTTGAACTAAATGTAACTGCCAATGTATTATCTAAACAAAAACAAAGCATGTTGCAAACCATTATCAAACTGAACATTTATGATTTATACATACATTAGAAGGCAATATATGTTATAGAAAGAATACCCAAATATATCCTACTACTACCCTACAAATCATGACAAGAAATTACATCCTGTTACATTCATCCTTGCAAATGCCTGGGAACAGGTTAGCCAACATCCAAACCCAAATTTCATAGTCTCTAAAACCTTTGCAATGACTTCTTCCATATACAAAGTGGTATACCCTCTTAGGTTTCAAGGACTTAAGAATGTGTACGTTAATTCATACAGTGAAGTATGTCAGAAAACATGAACTCAGTTTCTTAAAAGTGCTGCAACTCTCACTAACAAGGAACTTAACATCGCAATTATGTTAAGAGTGCTAGTTCTTTACTCAGAAGTATCTCAGTGTCTCATTACTGACAATATATTCTGTGATCGGCATATTAATGGAATTCTTTCCCAGTACTATATACTGTACTCTGTATGTGTGTGTAGATATAGATAGTTAGACAGGGATAATTAATTAATATATCAATTAATTAAATATAATTAAATATATTAAACATAACTTAATTAAATATAATTAATTAATATCTTAATTAAGATATTAATATTTAAAAAGGCCTCTACTATATGTTTTATAATCATATTATGTTGCTTCCATAATATCATTTGAGTTGAGGTAAAACCAGCTTTTGGTTGACATCTTTTATTGTCATGAAGCACTTTTGTTTTTCAGTGAGCTTTTTACTACCCGCTTGAAACTGTGTCTGTTTTTTTTTACCCAAGTTCCGCATACATGAACGGAGAAAGCAGTATGCAAAAAATATAAAGGATGGCTCTTACGTTTTGGGCAAGCGGTACTGGCAGCAGGTTGCTGGAGTCTCTGGGGCAGCACTGCCCTCCCAGCTTACTTGTTGCGACAGCAGCAGACAGTGGCTCCTCCCACTCTCTCCATTGGCAAATGAGAGGGAGAATCTGCACTGGCTGACCCAGACTGGAGGGCTCGGAGAGGATGGCCTAGCTGGAGGGGCCCTTTAATAGATGGGGGCCCTTACTCAATGCCTTGCTTTGCCTTTCGCAAAAACCAGAAGAGCCCGAAGATCGCTGTTTTGAAGCGATCCAAAGATTGGGGAGGCCTGCAGAGGGTCGCACAGGCTTCCCCGAAGCTCCCCCAAGCCCCAGTAAGTGCCGCAACGGCTGTTTCGGGCACTTTTGTGGCGATGGCGATCCTGTGGATCGCCACCATGCTGTCCCCGCCCCTTAAGGGGGCAGGAGACAAGTTAAGTCAAGTTTATTAGGTTAAATAGCACATTGCCATACACCTATAGAATTAAAATTTAAAAACAAAATTTGCCATACACCTATGAAGTTGAACTTATACACACAATAAAACAGAAATTTGCCACATCTACCACACATTCTTTACAAAAACTACTTAAAAATATTTTCCATCTTAAAGAATCAGAGAACGTTGAATATCTTTGCAACCATTTCTTTAAAAAACGTTCTCTAGCTAGAACGTTCTCTAGCTAGAATAGAAAAAAAATATGTAGCAATGAATCTAAACATGTAGCAATGGGCAGGAGACAGCTTTTGTTCTCAATGGTGGGTCGCCACCCACCACTTTGAGAACCACTGATCGAAGGGATGCTGCCTAAGCATTCGTTGAAATCTGGTGGAGAAATTTCCCTGAGCTTGGTCAGCCAGTCTCCAGGACTGTATAGCTCCCTTGTTCACAAGGCTTGGGAACTTTCTTGTGCCACGTAGACTAACTTAAGGATGACACAAGTTACATGGAGCCTTCAAAAATGCTTGTGTGTGATTAATGAACACGCTTGGACAAAAAGCAGAGGAAACACTGCTCTCGGTTCATGCAATTCAATCTCTTTCATCAAACTTGCAAATTTCAAGATGAAAATTGAAACTCATGATAAATTTGACTCAGCTGAAGTCTACATTAATAGACAAAAAGAGAAACAGAGATCAGTACATATGCACATAGTGATGGATGAATTACATTAATGTTTTCTCTTTTTTAAAAAAAATGGGACTTTTTGATAGCAGTGAATATTAATTCTACTGTAATGCGGGACAAAACACCACTGCTGTGGCAATTTGATTTTTTTAAAATGTATGTAAAACAAACCTTAAAGTGCAACTAAGGGCATCTCTAGTAATCATTTCACATTCTCTTTTAAAAAAAATGCAGAAATCTACACTGTCAAAACAATAAATACAAAATGCAATATGACCTGTGAATGGGAAGTGTGAAAAAGAGATAAACAAATGAAAGAATGAGTGAAACATGTATCTAGGGACATAGACACCCAAATATATATCTGGAAGCTGATCTTCTACATCAAGACAGTCCTGAGAATAATAATGTGCTAGTTTTTCCAATCCCAGTAGCAACTGAAGATTGCAATGATTTCAGCCTAAAAGCAAGCTGGAAAGCCATTTAGAGACTGCCAGCTTCCAGAAACACTGTGCCATTCCCTGCTGGTGTAATGGAGACAGACGAAAGAAATATTTCAAGAGAGAAATTGGAGGAGGAGGACTCGGTAGTGCATTTTGCCCAGAAACCCAGTTTTATCAGTGACAGAAAAGGGGAATGGCTCAGAATTTGTCACTAGAAGAAGTCGTTATAGAACATCTTGTAGGTAGGTTAGCATAAACACAGCCCCAATGTAGCATTAATCTCCAGCCCTCTGCAGTTGCCCAGGCTGCTGGACAAATGGGAATGTGCTGGCTAGACATACATTGTGTGCCAAGTCACTCACTGGCCATGTCCCTCGGGCCTCTGTGGGCTCAGTCCTTGACTGGCGAGGGCAGCCACATGCAGAGAATCTTGGAGGTTCAGGGTTCCACATCACATTGAGAGTAAGGGACATGGCCAGGAAATGCATCAGTGGGGGGGAGGCATGACTAGTTGGCACACTCCCAGTTGTCTCCATTATGTATTGGTGTTCCTGGTAGTCATAACATTTTGAAGAGGGCAGGAGGTCTGCCTCAGTTGGTAGAGCGGCTGTCTCTTATGCCTGAAGATCTCAAGGACAGCGGTTCTGGACGGCCAGAAGTCTGTCGGAGAGCTGCCGGCAAGCCACTGATAAGCTGCAGAGCCTCTGTGAGGGAGAGAAGCTGCAGCTGGCACCTTGAGTGGGAGTAAAGGTTGCCTGTCAGTTGAAGCGTGATGAGGCAAACGCCAGTGAGAAGCTGGACTGTGAAAGAAACCATCTAGAATGAAGGGTTCTATGAAAGATTAGAACGTATTATTGTATTGTAAACACCCCTTGGGGTTTAGAAAGCCTGCCTGTGTAAACCGCCTTTGAATTAAAGTCAGAGGAGAAATCTGATGACCAAAGAAAAGGCGGTATATAAATACTGGTTGTTATTATTATTAGTATTGTAAATTATTTCTCTCCCCTCCCATGTCAGATTATGCAATGATCAACCCTGTTAAGGACTTCTGCATTGACCCAGGTTTACAGCCACAAAATATTCACAAAACATGTAGAAGATATGTTACCACCTCTTGCTTTTGTTTACTTTGCTTCTTTTCTAAAGGTTACAAAAACTTAAAACAAAAACAAAAATCAACCTGGGTTGTTCAAGATACCAAACACTAGATACGATTTAAGTTTTAAGGTTTTCATGGCCGGCAACTATCTTCACAGAACAAATAAAATTTACAGGTTTAAGGATCATGGTCAAATAAAAAAAAAGGTTCTTTCCCAGGGCTGGCAGCTTGATAATATCTAGAACACACTAGATCAGGGGTTCTCAACCTTTGGAGGGCCGGGTACACCGTAATGATCCAATTTTCTGAAATACCCCTGCTAATTAACTGGATTAATTAATTAATTAGGTAATTAATCGTTAAATAAAAAGTACTAAAACCATTTTAAATGTGAAAAAATGTCTTATTTAACTCGTGTGTGTGTGTGTGTGTGTGTGTGTGTGTGTGTGTGTGTGTGTGTGTGTGTGTGTGTGTGTGTGTGTGTGTGAGGGAGAGAGAGACACACATGCAAGGATCTCTTTTTTTCTCCAAGTCACACTTCCCAAAATCAGCTCCTCCCTCCCCTACCCCACCAAAGGACTTTCCGAAGTACAAAAATAAGCCCAAAACCAAAATCAGAAAGACAGAAGGGCTCTGAAAATAATTACAATTTAAAATCCATGTTAATTAACACTTAATTAGCTGCTGATGGGGCAGATAAAGGGCAGGGCTTGGCGTACCCCTAGCAAGAGCTCCGCGTACCCCTAGGGGTACCTGTACCACAGGTTGAGAACCCCTGCACTAGATGAAATGTCGCCTTTCGCTATTTTAAACATTTTTGTTTTTAAATTGATCATGGTCCTTAAACCTGTAAATTTTATTTGTTCTGTGAAGATAGTTGCTGGCCATGAAAGCCTAAAAAACACTGGCTAATTATAAACTGAAATTAACCAGATATATTGTATATATTACAGTATACAGAAATCTGAACTAGATTTATCATTTCTATCTGTAGAAGAGTCTAAATATCCATACTAATGTGACTTTAAACATAATGAGATCAAAAAACCAAATTATTTATTTATTTATTTATTTATTTATTTTGCACATTTTTATACCACTCTTCCTCCAAGGAGCTCAGGGCGGTGATTTGTCCAGTGTTTTAAAAATGAAACAGTCACTGAAGACTACAATCAGGCCTGGAGAAAGGGTGGGTGGAAAGGATGTATAACTCTTTCCCTGCTTGCTGCTTTTCCTCTCAATATCACCCTAAGCTACTTTCCCATCACGTTGCATGGGGAAAAGATACATCCATATTTTTCCTCACAGAGAAAAAATCGGTTTAGAGTGGCCCTCAGGGATGAACATCACAATCCTATGCATGTCCTATATACAATCCTATATATATGCATGTTAATGAAGTCTAATTAATTTCAATGGGACTTACTTCCAGGTAAGCATGTATGGGATTGCACTCTTACAGCGCAATCCTGTTTAACCTTGCACCGGTGTAACAGTAGATGCACCGGTGTGCATCAATGTCAAACAGGGATCTTCCACAACTCAGTATAGCAATGCCATGAACTGAACTTGGGATGTGCTCTCACACTGAGCAATGGACAAGTTACATAGCCACCCATGTAATGTTCATTTATAGTCTTGATCACATGTGCTTCTTCATCACTGATTCATTATGATAACGTGCATGAGGCCATCAGTGATTAATCATCACAAACAGAATTTCAGCATCACCTAATGGCGTCAGGTTAAGAATAACACTTTTCAACAGAACCCATTTAGAGATTCATCTGAGAGACATTGGTCCAGAGATGATATGAAGGCACATGATATAGATCAGTTCTTAAGGCTAAGAGGCTTTAACCCCGAGCACTGTCAGAGCTGGTAATTATATGGGAACCATATATAAGCCAATCTGAGTCTGCCCTCCTTGAATGGAGAGAAAGGTATAAATAAATAAAAAAGCATTAAAAAATGTACAGCTCAATCCTATTTAAAGGAAGTGTTGGTGGAACTTGTGTTCCACTGGCACAAGCTGCCACAAAGCAGCCGTAAAGCGCTTTGCGGCAGTGCAAGCATCCAGCGCACCAGCAGGAAGGATCCAGCCTTCCTGCTTGCACTTGCGGATGTCAGGAGGCCCACTGGAGCAGGTAGGTCCAATGCAGGAGGTGGAATGGGGCTGGGGAGGGGAGGGCGGGGATGGAACAGGGAGGAGATGGGGTGGAGTGAGTGGATTGGGCCTGGGAGGGGATAGGTTCAGTGGCGGAGTATGCCAAATCCAACCCTCCTTTCCGGGCCTGATCCGCCTGCACCTAGCAACACGGACTTGTGTCAGTGATGTTGCTGATGCAAGTCTGAGTTGCCCCATAGTGGCTGCTGGAGTTTACCCTGGGGCAAGGGGACAAATGCCCCCTTAACCCAAGGAGACCTCCAGCAGCCTAAAATTCAGCCGCACCAGTGCCGCTGCATCACCTTGCGGAGATTTAGGTAGGATTGGACTGCGAGTTATATATAAGGCAGCCCAATCCTACCGAACTCCCCTTGCACTGATGCAGCTGCTCCAATGGGGCACAAGCTGCATCCCAAAGTGGAGTTTCAGGTCCTGGAGGCCTCCTCAAGGCAGTGGCGTCACTCAAGGTGGGGCGGAACGGTAAGTGCTAACCTCCGTTTACTCCCCAGCACGAGGTGGCCCCGCCGCCCCCTCACCGTCGAAGTCATTCAGTCTTGCAGAACTACTTGCCTCTGCCCCGGTCTAGCTATGCCACTGCTACCATGGCCACCAGTACTAAAGAGTCAATCTGGTCAGATGGGATTTCTGATTGGCATGGGCCCTAGACATTCCTCTTCCTGGCTGACCATTGACACCACCCTTGCTGTGCATACATAGGCATTGTCCCCATAGGGCATTACCAGGACAAACCATGGTTTGGCATTACTTAGGAACCAACCCTGTGAGGGATCCCCCTATTCTTTAAACCGCAAGCCTCATTGAAATGAGTGGGACTTCACCAGAAGAAGCATGATGAAAGGTAGGTTAGCTGTACAAGCTCTTGTATAGCTCCTGTTCGGTTCCACCTGCGCAAGAAAGGTTGCCAGTGGATTGCATCCATTGTGATGGAAGGTGCATGCATACAGTGTAGGCCATGCTAAAAGGACATTATATTGTGGAGGGATAATGTTCTGAAGATAAACTTCCAAAGCAGAGTCTTCAAAATGCAGGCTAGGCTTGTGTTTGTTTACTCTGTCAGATTTCAAACTGAGGCGCAAGGATTATATTTTTATTTTACTACATAAGGGGACTGGAGAACTCTTGATGCTGACAGAACACTTTGTGTATTATTTACCACCAACAAGGGAGACTCTGTCAAACCAGAATCCACAAGAGCAGGAGCTGACTGAATTCATGGCATAGTGTGGGAAAATTACCTCAGCACAGTCTACAGTGCTGATTGTTCCTTCTGCTGACATTTCTGATGCCCTGAAAGTTGCTGTGTTCACATCCTCTGCTCCTAGTGTCAAAGAACACTCTCAATCTTCACATGCCAAGAAGAGGAAAACCTCCCGCAATGCCCCAAAGATCCAACTCCTGTCAAATATATTCATTTAACACCAGCAGCCCGGGTTGTGGAACTGGAGTCTTAAAGAGAGTGTGAGGAGGGAAGGAAAAGGCAACAGCTTTGGAACAAAAGCCTGCGCTGTCACTTTCCAAGCACTGATGATATCTAAAGAAATTATTTATTTTACTTCTCAGTGCGATTATGACAGATTTTTTTTAAAAAAATCTGGTAATAGCACAGAATTAAAATGCTGCATTTCTGGTGCCAAATAAAAATATGCACGATCATACCTTGGATAAACTGCTCATCTTTGCATACAGGCTGCTATTGAGCAGATCAGTGTCATTTTGAGTTATCCTTCAAGTGTTAATTTGCTGCATTCAAGTTGTTATGTTTTACTAGCATAAGTATAAGAGGCAATATCTATCTCGTTTGAGTCAAGTCCTCTCAGTTCCCTCTCCTTGTATATGTTTATCCCAATGCGTGCCGTAACAGGAACAGTTTAATATCTTTTAGGGTAAAGGAGTACAGCCTGAGCTGTTTGTTAGCTGCTGTGATGGACACAAAGAGGAGTTGTGCTACAACAGCTTAAAGCAGGCATCAAAGACCCCAAGGCCTTTTGTCATAAATGACCAGAGCAAAGAGCACAGGCTTCAGGGGACAAACAACTCCACATGCCAGAAACAGCTACACATTCTTGACAGAAGCTACTCAGAGATTGTGCTGAAAAGAACAAATACATTGAGGTTGCAAGTGATGCTTCTGTGAAGTTAACGAAAGTATCGGATATGTCCAACACTTTTGCAGTCCAAATGGCGGAAGTACTTCAACACCTCTTTTCTTCTTATGGTGGAAATTCTTCTACTTGTGGAAATTGTTACTGAAATAGTGTACAAGTGGTTTCCCAAGCTCTAAAACAAATGCTGTGAAACCTCTTCAGTCAGCTCTTTCTCATCCACTCGACGGAGTCTTTTGTGCAGACCCCAAAAGTTTTTGATGAAAATGATGGTTAAAGGAACTTTTCACACTGCTTTGCAAATGATTTGCTGTCTTGTAGACCCACATGGCGGGTGGTGCAGTGGGTTAAACCGCTGAACCATGAACTGTCGATTGAAAGGTCGGCAGTTCGAATCCGCGACGGGGTGAGCTCTCGTTCCAAAGCATGTTAATGCGAGTAGATAAATAGGTACCACTTGCGGGAACGTAAAGAGCGCTCCGTGTTCCAGCTGCATGCTATGTGCTGCGGCAAGGAGAGTCACGCCGGCCACATGACCACGGAGGCGTCTTCGGACAACGCTGGCTCTTCGGCTTTGAAATGGAGATGAGCACCACACCCTAGAGTCGGACACGACTGGACTTAATTGTCAGGGGTCACCTTTACCTTTTAGACCCACATGGCACTATTCTCATTCAGCTGCTACAGATTGTTCATTACTGCTGATTGCACATTTGGTTTGAGTTGCTTAGACCTTCAGGCTCACATTAAATAGCATACCAGTATTAAACCAAGGCCTAATTGAGGCATGCTTGTTTATTTTAAACTACGTAGCAACTGGGTTGGGGCCCTGTAGATCAACAGGGCATTAACCTTAACACATGCCATGGTCTGGATTTGGATGGGGGGGAGGGATCTCCACAGATCTTTCCTATGGAAAAAAGGCTCCTACTGGCACTAATGGGGTTATTCCCCCTCCCCGGCTACTAGCGACTGTGAAGGGCCAACCAAATCAGGATCATGGAAGAGGTAGGGTTAAAGCCCCCTCTTACACACCATAGTCTTGATCTATAGGGAGACCCAATATGGCTAATATTTAGATCAAAAAAGGACAACAGTGTTAAGCATGTGCCTAAAGTATGTGCTATTTACAGCCCAATCCTAACTCCCTGCGCAGTGATGCAGTCAGTGGCGCCAATATGGCTCCTGTTGTATCCCACGGGGGAGTTTTGGTCTCCAGAGGCCTCTTTGGGAGAAGGGAACACTGCTGGCACAAGTCCACGTAGATCCAGGTCAGGGGATAAAGGCAGGGAAGGGGGTTAGGATTCAGCAGATACCGCTGCTGCCCAACCTGCCCCCTTTCTGGACCCAATCCGCTCTCCTCCCTGCTCCCATTGCCACCCTGTTCCACCCACTCTCTGTATCCTTCCCATCCCTTGCACTGACTTACTGGCCCTGGGAGATGTCCAGGGACCACTGTCAGCCCAGCGCCGCTGCTCATGACTTGCAGCAGCATCCCAGCTCCTCCTGACTGCAGGTAGTGTTTGCAAGCACCGTAAAGCATCTAACGCTGCTGGAACGCGAGTTCTGGCGGCATCAGGTAAGCATAGGATTGGGCTATTAGTGGCATTCTTGAATGAGAGTAGTGCTGATCACTGGACAGAGAGTTGCCTTGATGGACATATAGAAGCAGACTTCTATATGCATATGCCTAGTGGCAGAAGGAACCACATATGCAAATAGGTTCAGTACATGGTGGTACCCTCCCCAGTGCAACAGCAGAAGCTGCATGTGTGGAGACCTTTAAAAAACAACAACTAACTAACTAAATTCCCAGTGATTGTCTGTTCATGAGGAAAAGCAGGTTGGCTGGATTTAGTCCCTTTCCCTCCTCCATTATCAAACAGCTCAACAGAAGGATTACCGCTTTGTATAAAAGGCATCCGGCTAGCCCAAGTGTACTAGTTGGACGCCTATGGGTGATTCAAATGTTGTATTTCTTTTTTGTTAACACAACTATTCTGATCTGCAAGCATCTGGAGAAATATAGCATATGAACTGAAATGCACAGTGACTCTAAAGAGCCCTGCTTATGATCACAGGAATTTCTGCTGAATTACCTCATCTCACCAATCACACACTAATTTTTTTCTACCTCATGCAAGTATGTGTGGGGAAAAAAGTGAAAAACATCCACGTTGATTGTTTTCATTTTTTTCACATAGGTAAAAAATAATCTGGTCTATAACCAAAAGGAAGGCAAGAAACAGGAACAAAGTTGCAATGGACTATTGGAACCAGTGATCCCTTTGATAGGAAAAAAAATGTCACGTGTGGATTATTGTTTTAAAAGATAAACATGATTTGTAGCATGCAAAAATGAAGGTCCTTGAAAATGACAGGACATAGCTTTTTCTTTCTGACTGAAAGCTTAAGTAGCCCATAATGTTAAAAATGCTCCTGATTTACAAAAGGAACCAGTAATTGTCAAAGGGGAGAGCTATGTGACATTCATAGTATATTTTTCCTCATGTGTACTCTTAGACAAAGTGAAACCACCAACCAAGAAATTGGTTAAATTTGTAAAAGAAAATAGGAGATAACCTATACACATGGAACAGCTTGGTTTATAATAAAACAGTTGCTCTGAGAAATAATTTCTTGGTTCTGTGTGGCTCTGTAACCTCTGAGGTCCCCTCCAGACAGCACAAATTTGTAGGCATTTTCCTTAACACTAAAGTAGTGCCAGCAGAAAACTAGGTCCGTTATACAATATCCAATCACTAAAGCAATGTGGAAGGGACAGCCTTTATGTTGTGAGGTACATTGCTGGTGCAGGGGAGCACACAGCCTCCACAGAAGCGTCAGGGAAGGAGTTCAATTAGGAGCACATGCAGAAGGCTCTGGGTTCAATCCCTATTCCCTAGCATTTCCCTGAAGGGCTAGGAAGAGCCACTGCCAGTCAGAGTAGATAATATTGAGTCAGATCAACTAATGACCTGGTTCATTTAACCAGTCATTTGTTTTTTGAAGAAAAGGGTACTTACCACTATGGAAGTCTGTTATCTAAGGTACCCTCCCTGATGACAGGCAGCAGAACTGTTTTTCCCGGGTCGCGGCGCGAATGGGAGGACCTGCCTGCGCCTCAATCCGGGAAAAACGGCTACAGCCCTCCCGATGTTCCCCAGTAGTTCCCCCTACCTGTTCTCCTGGTCACCGCCATCTTGGATCTCGCAAAATCTCGCGAGATCCAAGATAGCAGCGCCCAAATCTCGTGAGGGCATATAAAGCACTCATGATATTTGGGTGCCTCCATCTTGGATCTCGTGGGATTTCGTGAGATCCAAGATGGCGGCGGCAAGAAAAATAGGTAGGGGGAGTTTTGGGGGACATCAGGAGGGCTGTAACCATTTTTCCAGGGCTGCGGCAAGGGCGGGCAGGTCCTTCCACTCGTGCCGCAACCCATGAAAATACATTTTAAGGGGGTACTTGGGGGTTACATGGGGTGGGACATCGGGGTACATGGGGCAACTGGAGGCCCGCATAGGGGTACACGGGCCTCCAAAGGTTGGAAACCCCTGGCTTATAGCATTTTGGTTAAGAAACGCAAGGGCTTGGCGCCAGCTCTATAAAAAAAAAAGGTAATGGGTGTGTGAGGGGCGTGGGGGGCAGCAGGGTAGGGTTCCCCATCCACAGGGGGTGGCGGAACCTATCCCCTCTGGATATGGGGCCCTACTGTATTATTAAGTATCATCACAAGTTGTGATCTTGCTAATTTTATCAGAGAACTGAGAAATCGTCTAACCCCAGCAAAAAGTGGAATGAAAGAAAGTTATGTGACTAACAGCACAATCCTAACTAACTTTCCAGCACCAATGCAGCAGTGCCATCAAGGCATGTGCAGCATTCTATGGTGGGAGGGCTGTTCCAGAGGCCTCCTCAAGGCAAGGGAATGTTTGTTCTCTTACCTTGGGGCTGCATTGCCCCAAGTTGGATAGGATCTTATTGGGGCCTTGCGCTGCAGGAACTAGTGTTCCTGGAGCACAAGGTTCTTTATGGTGCTGTGAAAGCTGGGTCACTGTCACATGCTGCAAAGCCGCTGCCAGGCTGCCGCCGCAAATGGCAAGAGGTGCAGTGTGTAGCAGCAGCTCTGGGAGGCTCCGCAAGCACTGGTAAGTTGGCGGCGGGGGCGGGCCATGGGCGGGGAGGGGGAATAATGGGGTGTGTTGGGGGAGGAACCGGTGTGTGTCCGGAGGAACTGGGAGGGAGGGGTGGATCTGGTGGCAGTCATGCATACAAGATCATATCCCCCATTTTTCTGCCTGCCTTACCCCCTGGCTGCCTTTGGATTTGCGCCAGCTGTAAAGCAGGCATAGGTCCAAGAAGACCCATAGGCAGCCTACCAGAGGGTAAGTAAAAAAATATTTTTCCCTCTGTAAGTAAATATTTTTACTTATCTCCTGCAGGCTGTCCATTTGCCTCCCCCCACCATAGCATGCAGTGCAACCCCCATTGGCGCAGTTGCGTGCTATAACCTGACGGGAGATAGGATTGGGCAGTCAACCAATGGAAAGAGGGTGTGGGAGAGAACAGATAGGAAACTTTCAGCACAATCCAATGCATGTCTACTCAGAAGTAAGTCCCATTTTGTTCAGTGTGTCTTAGTCCCAAAAAGGTGCATAGAATTGCAGCCTTTGAAGGTTCACCAAGGTGGCAAAAATTTGACCACAGTTGTATTAGTTCGCGTTTATTAGCTGAGAAAGTATTTATTTTCTCTCTCACCATACACACACATTTTTGATTCAAGTTAATAGGATTCCCACTTTTTTTTTCAGTTAGAGCAGAAAAAACTAACAATGCCATCCTATGTATGTCTACTCAGAAATAAGACCTATTGACTTAAATGAGACCTACTCCCAGGTAAGTATGCACAGAATTGCACCCCAAGTAGATGACATTTTCCCGTCACTGCATCTCCATGCTTCCTTTCCTGAATTTCTGCTTGTCATTCAGCTGTTAGAGGCATGAGGTCCTGCCACAAAAATGGGAACAGTCCTGTGAACCTGAATAAGTTTCTCTGGTGTATCTGTGCTTTGTATTTTCGAACACAATTTTGCCATACCAAAACAGTGTTTTAAAAATAAACTTATAAAAATCACACATAATACATACAGATTCATCCATTGCACAGTTGGAAAACTAAAGCTTCGGGGGGGGGGGGAAGCAAAGCTGTGTGACAGATGGAAAGGTCTCAATGGATGAATGGTACTACCACAAATAAGTAGTAAGCAGCCAGAGGGAATCAAATAATGATTACAGAAGAAAAATGAGGGTGGGGGAGAGAGAGAGGTTGACTCAGAGTAAAAATTCTAGATGAACAACACCGTATGCAATGATATCCATTTCATTACATAGCCTTTTCCCCAAAATTCACGTGACACACAGACATATTCACACACACGCACAAAAGAAAACAAGTCATGATAAATAATGTAGACAGCTGACAAGTGAGCCAGTGTGGACAATATAAAAAGCTCAACATGTCCTTGGAGGGAAGGGAATGTACTCCACTATTTGTACTGGCATGCCCCCAAACCTGAACAGATTACTTTCTGGCGATCAATATCTGTAACCACCAGAGGCCTGTTACAGTTTGAAGAGAGGAAAAAAAAAACAGCTTCCCAGAGACCTGGTCCCAAGCTTACATTTTATTTTTGCCACTGGGTGCTGAAGTAAGAGTTTTGGACAAGGCTCATTTTTCATCTCTTTATAAGGCTGTGGATTGAATATGAAGTTTGCTGACATGTTCCAAGGGCTTCACTTTGCAGGTTTCCTGTCCCACATATGAACGTGCCGAAATGCTACCCCCGTCTGACCGACTCTTACATCAGGCCCTTTGCTATCAGTCTGATAAATAAATCCCTATATGGAGTTTTAGTGTGACAACTCTTTTTCGTTCACCTATAACAAGAAATGTAAGTATGATCTTTGGTTTTTTTCTTCACATATATTTAATTTCCCCTCCCCTTGCTGATCTGTTTCAGACACAAAAGGTTCTTTATATGAAAAGCAAGATGACAACAAGACGTAGATACGGGTTAAATGTTTTACAGATGACTTCATTCTTGATTGTTATAATATACCTTAAGATAAATTCAAATGAAGGTTTTCCCTGTAATAAATAATATCAACAGTACAGAGAATGAAAAAACCCTCCTCTGATATTCTTTGCTACTCTGCTTTTGTAGTCACAGAACACCCTGTGCAATTTGCTTTCTCTTATTGCAACCCCACTTTCTTTACTTTCCCATTTTAGTCTAATTTGCTTTTCTGTCTTATTATAGTTCATTATTCAATCAGTGAAAAGGGGAAACAGTTTTGAAAATGCACTGATGATATTTTTTCCTTCTAGCTTAATTTTCTGGAAACTAACCTGCCCATCAGAATGAAGAAAAACAAGAAGATAGAAAGTAACAGAAAATCTAAGCAGCTTTTTAAGGAGCCAGGATAAGAAAGAAAAAAAAAGGCGGAGGGGAGGGAGCCTGTATTATTAATAGGGAACTCTAGGATGATGGATGAAAAGAACAACAATATCCTTTAATCATAAAGCACTAACATTCCAGCAGTGCTGGTAAGTGAGTGAAGCAGTGAAACCATTTGAGACTTAAACAGATGAATTAGGAAGGGTTCCACTGTGGGTTCCTGGACCAATTTCAAGGCAGTAGCCTGATTAACTAATGCATAAAAAGCAAGTGATTCTTCCAATCAATAAGCTTTTATGTAAGCATATTTGAGTTATAACATTTAAACACAGTAGACAAGTGAAGAATCAGGGATTCCACATACTGGCTAACAAGGCAGTCGCTTTTCCTTGACTCTGGCAATTTTTTCCCCTACAATTTTTCTCTCAAAGGTATTGTTAGTAGCGAGAAATGTTTTGTCTTTAAGTACCGATATATTAATAGGACCCAAAATGTGTGTAATGATATTTTTTTTAATTCTGCTCTCTCTCTCTCTCTCTCTCTCTCTCTCTCTCTCTCTCTCTCTCTCTCTCTCTCTCTCTGTGTGTGTGTGTGTGTGTGTGTGTGTGTGTGTGTGTGTGTGTGTGTGTGTGTGTGTGTGTGTGTGTGTTTAAACCAAATGAACAATGGAAGCCTTGAATTTACTGGAAAAAACGGGTGTGAAGCCATGGCAAAAAAGTTTTAAAATGGTACTAATAAAAATGAGGAAACTAGGTGCAACTTGAGGATTGTAGTTTAAAATATAGAATATTAAACACACACACACACACACACACACACACACACACACACACACACACACACACCACTAAAATAACACCATTTCAAAATTAAAACCATCAAACAAACACTGCAACGTTTCGTTCGTCTGTCATGAGCATTATCAAGCATAGCCCTCATGTAGGACAATGGAACAATGGAAGGGACAATGAAAATCACAGTTACAAAAATTACTCTACATTGGTTGTTTCTAATTTCTTTCAACTTTCCTTGAAAGGTGAAATGAGCCATAAGCTACATTCCAGACCCACAAAGAATTGGTTTGGAGATCTCCACATTGCACTTTGCTGGGAAGCAAAAATTGCTTTTGATTTCATTCCAGTTTTACAAATGACATTATTTTAAGCAAGAGATAACATTTGTGAATATTGGACCATTTTAGAAAAAAAATGCACAGCCCTATAAAACAGTTATACTTTTTCTATGACTATTTCCTTGTATGCTAGATGTGCTGCCGTACTCTCATGAATACACTGATCCTAAATATTTGCAATGGTGAATCTGCCTGTGACTCTATCTGGAAATGGTGCATTGACATCTCCTTTGGTATGTCTCAGCCTAAGCACCTGTATTCTTAAGACAGCAGGTCTTATGATCACACTTAAGGTAATCTATAGAACCATTTGTATTTCTGGGACAAGTATGGGAGATACATCAGAAGCCACCTTAGGAACTTAGACAAATGATTGACTGTTTTAATTCTGAGGGAAACTTAAATTTGAAAGCAACTGTGTATGTATCACGAGAACTAGAAAGGTACATATGAAAATATATTTAATTTCATCTCCTCCTCAGGAACTGGCAGGGAATGCTTAGTGTTCTAAGTGAGCCCTATTCTCAGGGGCAGCCTATTCATTAGGTGAGGTGATGCAGGTTGCATTCGTGCCTGATGGTGAGGGCATGAGAGGGCAGCAGATTTGGGGTGATCTTCACCACCACCGTCTCCCTCCAGCAAAAAGAGGGAGGAAAGTGGATCATCCACCTCCTGTTCTTGCTCCTGGCATGGTTTCTTTGAAAAAGGAAATGCAGGACTTCTGGTTTGATTTGCAGGGACTGCATGAAGGAAGGAGCTGCTTCATTCGTGTGCTCCCTTTCAATCAAGCTGGAAGTCCTGCACTTCTGCAATTGAAGAAACCACGCAAGGCAAGGAGACTTATTTTTATTGTGCCAAGATGGCGGACCCGAGGCAGCATCGACAGGCATTCTGGGTTGTGCTGCCCCTGCCTCTTGTGCGCTTCTCAAGCAACCCAGTTCCTATAAACTGACATTACCTAGAGTGGCACACCACATAGTGATCTCTGCAACATTTGCCTGCAACATTTACCTGCATGGTAATTGTGGATTGTGTAGATACATGCTATAACTGCATGCAGTGGTGTAACAAGGGTGGAGCGGAGGCAAGTAGTTGTGCAAGACTCCGTTACACTGGAGTCAGCGGCCCCTCCCCCTTGCTGTTGGAGCCATTCCAGCAGCAACAGTGAGTGAGGGAGGGAGTGTCCTGCATGTTGCCTTTGCTGTCAGAATGGCTCAAACAGCAAGGGGGAGGGGCCGCTGACTCCAGTGTAACGGAGTCTTGCACAACTACTTGCCTTCGCACCACCCTTGTTACACTACTGACTGCATGTGTCATTGGTGTGGTACATAATAACCATTTGATCCACTCTAACCCTATAAGTCAACATTGTAGAGACTACTGGAAGAAACATGGGAACAGCCATGTGATGTAACCATGGCACTCCATGTAATGTCTAAAACGGGCATCTGAAACACATTCTCTGGTCCCAATTAAAACTATTAACACAGAATTCAGCAAAAAGTTGTCACCAACACTTTATTTGCCACCAAGCAAATAAAGGGAGTGCCTGGAAAGCTCTGTGTACCCAGTCAGGAGTGAACTCAAAAGCCGGCCATGTTGGGCACTGTTGAGGATCCATCTCCAGCAGAGACATGGCTGAACTCGGAATCCTCAGTACCAGTGCCAGCAGTAGCATCCAATCAGTGGTGTCGCTCTAGGTGGGGTGGAGCTCTAAGTTCCGCTGCGCTCCAACCCACCGATACATGGCTGTACGAGGCGGCCCCATCCCTCGCCTTCAGAGCCTTTGAGAGAGGCAAAAGCAATGCCCTGCGCGTTGCTTTCACTGCTCCGAAAGGCTCTGAAGGTGAGGGGGCGTGGCCGCCTCGTACAGCCGTGTAACGGTGGGAGGAGCGCAGCAGAACTTAGAGCTCCACCCCACCTAGAGCGACACCAGTGTGTCCAATCTTGACACTACCCCATCAGGGGGAGGTAGGAGATGTGATAGGGGACCCAGGCCCCCCAGCAACTTGATGCCAGTACTGGGCACAGTGGCTTTACCTTTCATTCTGGAACAAAAGCCATCCACAAGGCCCATGAGTTGTGCTTTTAGCTCCTCCAAGTTAAAGCAGGAGCTTGGGATATGACAGGGAGGCTGCTTTTGGGAGATGAAAATAAAATGCTCCACTGAATGTACGCATGCTTGTCCATAAAGAGTTTTCCTTAGAAGACTGAGATATTTATTGCACACATATGTTCAGAAAAGGAAAATGTATGTTTAATGAACGAGGAGTAACCAAAACACCTTCTTAGCCATAATTCTACACAGCTGCTGAGTTTCTGGTGTTCTGCTGTAGTTTTCAAAATCTTTCAACACTCTGCAGTGGGACAGTTCCATACCTCAGGCCTGCATTGTGAGAATTTTAACCTTTTCTTTTGCTGACTCTTTAACTATTGTCACAGGAGCCCACCCAGCATGAGACCATCAGGGCAAGCATAGATCAAATACCTCTTCCCTATGGGAAACCACTTTGAGGTAGTAAAATACTGAAAAACACCAAAAGCAAAACAAAACCACCCTTTCCTTCTCTGTTTTGAAATACCTTAATCCTTCAGAAGAGTTTGGTTTCTTTTCTCCTTGATCCAAATATATTATACGTATAACGACGAATACAGCATTTAATTTTGAAATAATTAGCATATTTCAATAATTAGTAAGGGTCAAGATACTAAATCGTCACCATCTGTTGAGTTCTTACACACACACACTCTCTCATTCTAGGTATAGGAGGGTAGTTCAGTTATCTAACATCATTTGGGGGCATGTCCTTTAAAAACCCAGAGGGTTGCTTTGTCATACAACAGAGGCAGAACCAATCAGAGGTGAACACAGTAGGACGTAAAACCTTATGAGCCTGGGGAACACCTTATGAAAGAGTCTCACCAAATGTAGTATGTTAGTTGGCTGTGCCTATATCATGTATGGCTTCCACTCCTGAGCTCAAATGCTAATATTACTGTGAAGTTTCTTAGGACAGCACCAGATAACACCATGGCAGGCCTGCCCATGAGGCCAAGTGAAGTGACTGTTTTGAGCAGCAGGCAGGAGGCGACGGCAAAGTGACAGAGGGTGCCCTGCACCCCATGCCTGTCTGCCACCTCCCCAACCCATTGCCTGCCCAGCTGCTCCAACCTGCCACTGCCCCATTCTCTTCTCACTTGTTCTCCTTGGGATGGCTTGCCTTCTAAAGCACTGACCTCCTCAAGCACTGCTTGGTGACAGAGCTGGGGGAGGAGGAGGTGCCATCTACTGCAATCCTGTTTTCAGTCACTTTCCTTCCTAGGATAACAATCCTCCACTTCCTTCTCCACCATTTGTCACTTCTTAGCTGACTGGGAAGATCAGTCAATTCCTGAAAGCAGAAGAGGTTGGGAAGAGCAGAAGTGGTAGATGGCAGAGGAGGTGGAGGAGGAGAAGGCAATGGGGTCCAGTGTTTGGTATGGGGGGTGGGATTTGGGCACTGGTTCAACTTGGATTGTGCTTGGGTACAAGACCGGTCCCAAAAATCCTGCCGCCTGTAGTGGCATGCCAAACACATGGCAATGTGGTGACTCTCCTCCTTTCATTCCCTGGAGTAGAAAAGGAGGAGGGGCAGAGTAGAAGAGGAAGTAGAAGAAGAGGAGAACAGTGGACTAGAGCAGTGTTTCCTAAACTGCGAGTTGCTCCCCACCAGTGGGTCACAAGCTGATTTTTGGTGGGTCGCAAAATGTTTTTGATATGTGATTTTTTTTATTACATAAAAATTAAAAATTATAAAAATGGGAAAATCAAAGCAAAGCAAAATAGCAAAAATAGCAGATATCCAATAGCATCAAACATTGAGCACCTGTGGGCATGTGTCTTTCAGGTTTTATCCCACCCCTCAAACAATGTCTGCTTTTGGCCGCTTTGCAGCATTTCCAACTGGAACCACATGGAGGTAGCAGATTTCTCTAGTCTGCAATCTAATGATCACAGCATGCATCGAACTTGAGAAGCTGCTGGTAGATGGCAGCACTTTTCCATTGCTAGAGGTTTCCAGAACCTTCCATCTTCGTCCAGTATATCTGTGAAGCAGGATCTTTGGCAATGGTAAGAATCAAAACCAATTTTTGAAATAAGCTACAATTGTCAAACTCCTTGCACCTGAAAATAACTAACTTTAACATGGATGTCAATGCCATTATCAACAGTAACCAGAAACAAGCGCACCATGAGAAATAGATTGAGTTTTATATATAAAGGTAAAGGTATCCCTTGACAATTAAGTCCAGTCGTGTCCGACTCTAGGGAGCGGTGCTCATCTCCGTTTCAAAGCCGAAGAGCCAGCGCTGTCCGAAGATGTTTCCATGGTCATGTGGCCGGCATGATTCAACACCAAGGCGCATGGAACGCTATTACCGTCCCGCTGACGTGGTACCTATTAATCTACTTGCAATTTCTTGCTTTCGGACTGCTAGGTTGGCAGGAGCCGTCGCACAGATTCAAACTGCTGACCTTTTGATCGACAGCTCATGGTTCAGTGGTTGCGCCACCCGCTGGCTGGCGGGTAATACAAACAGATATGCTCATTATCCATTATATGTTCTACATGTAGAAGCCCTGCTGTTTTGCGTATTGTAAAATTGGTCGTCTTGGTCTTCCAGCTTCTACATTTTAACATGTTCTCTCTGTCTTATATGCAACCATTTTTGGCTCATCTTTCATTTTGTTTCCCTTCAGTGGCTCCCTTCTCTTCTCATCTGCACTCTAAGCTTTTTGTAAGGTAAAGGTAAAGGTGACCCCTGACAATTCAGTCCAGTCGTGTCCGACTCTAGGGTGTGGTGCTCATCCCCATTTCAAAGCCGAAGAGCCAGCGTTGTCCGTACTTACTTTCTAATGTCTCCATGTCCTTGTTCCTCTGTATCTGTCTTCTCCACTTTCCTTATATGCTTCTTCTTAGAACTTATGCCACGTTTACCATCTGTGTCCCTTTTGCCTTGCAGCTCACCACTGAAATGCCCTTCCACCAGACATCAAATTATCTTTCTCTGTTTGTACAGACATATATTCACTCTAGGTTTTCCTGACTGACTCTCCTTCCCTTTTCTTTTCCTTCCTGAGGTTAATAATCTTGCAGACTTGAGTCCAGAGTACTAAAGAAACAGAGCCCTAGAATGCTGTGTGGCAACAGAGAAATAGCAACTTTCCAGGCTTTGAAATCATGATTTAGAAGGCCTGGAAAACTATTTCCCTATAGTTTTAGTACCCAAAATGCAACTGCAACATTCAAAGGTCTACAGATGGCCACAGTGGAGCTCTTCTCATTGCCACTGTCACAGCCAGGTAAACTTCTGCAGAAAAGGGACAGGAAGGCTGCAGAGAGGGCAGGTACTGAAGCTGATGATGAGCTGGGCATGAACTTCAGTGGAGTTTGAACTACCCTGAACTTTTGATGGCATCACTAGGGATGATAACTTTATAATTTTCCTTTTGCTGGCATATCAAAGTAATTTTCCTTCTTGCTGAGCAATCTGGGTTATACTCAGATAACGTATCATGGCTAGTAGTGTGATACTACTGTCTTTTATCATTTTAACTAATAGCAGTGATGGTGGTGGTGGTGGTGGTGGTGGTGGTGGTTGTTAATAATAATAATAATAATAATAATAATAATAATAATAATAATAATAATAATAATATTTACTGGCTTGTTTTTATTTTGTTCTTTAACTTTGTCCTTGCTGTTTTGTTGTATCTTATTTTATTTGTTTTACTTTGACCTTTCTGTAGAAAAGTGGATTAAAAATATCAAACTAAACTAGGAGTCGCTGTGGTGCGAAATAAAATTGTCCCTACCATTTAGCCCAGCAATGAAATCCAATCCCTCTGTCGGGAGAATCCATTGCTTTCTTGTAGAACATAAAGTCAGTAAAGGTTAATTGGAAGCATTAAACTGAGAAGGTTCCTTAATTAAGGCATGACTGTCTTTGCAACTGAATATTAGGGAAGAAGAGCTAGAGGTTCGAGTGGTTTTTTTAAAAAAATGATATTTAAGGACTGCCAAACTTTGCACTTCAGATAAATCTGTACAGAGGAAAATGGGTCATCAGCCATCTTATGTGTGGAACACACACACACACACACACACACACACACACACAACCATGGAAAGGTTCTGAACAAGAAAAATGAAACCTGTCCAATGTTCTAAAGTCTCCCAAATTGACATGCGGCTTTAATATGAGCAAGTATAAGATGATTTATTTTCAAATCTAATACACAAAGTTCTGGATGTAATTCTGTTAAGCAGTTTTACATTTTGCCGCTAGGAATTCCCCCCCCCCCCCACGATAAGCTTTAATATCCTTTCAAATGCATTAATGTATCCCTGGAACAGACACTTTAGAGACTCCAGCATGCTTTGAATATTCCAGGATAAAAACAGCTTTCGGTTCTCAGTAGGGTTTTATGTACCACCTTGTTGGCACTAAACCTTGTAAAACACTGAAAGGAATGGCTCTTTGCCTTCAAAAAATATCCAGGGAGAAAAATCTTTTTTAAAGGCCATCCTACATGGAATGTAGAATAACTAGGGCTTGCACTCCTACACACAGAGTCCCAGTGAAATCAGTTGGTCTTATTTCTCATGAAAAAGCAGGCTGAGAGAGAGAGAGAGAGAGAGAGAGAGAGAGAGAGAGAGAGAGAGAGAGAGGCACTGTCCTCACAATGGCAGAGATGTTCAAAATGATACTGGGTGGAACACAGAAAACAATTTACAGGTAAGCTGGTTGTCCACATCTTGGACATGTAAGCAGCATGGCATTGGGGGGAAATGTCCCCTCAATCAAATAGCTTGCCTCTTTTGCCAATCCCTCCAATTACTGGGCCTATGTGGTAAATTGAAAGGAAGGCCCTTTTCACATATTCAAAGTGCTTTGTGTGTGTGTGTGTGTGTGTGTGTGTGTGTGTGTGTGTGTGTGTGTGTGTGTGTGTGTAAAAATAAAAAGAGCATTTCCTCATGAGTTCACTTCCATTTATATTTAAGATGGGTTAAGGTTAGGGTTTAATTCATTTGAAATATACTGTTATTTTTTTTCTTTCAGATATATAGCATGTGTGATAAAATTCACACATACCCAAAAATGCAATTTGCACCCCTACATATTATTTTCTTGTTCTGCCAGTGACAGGACTGCAAATGCCAAAGTAGATTTCACAATGTACTCTAGGCATGTACCAAAAGGCCTAGCAAAGAAGCCTCTTTGTCCATGGCCAAAGTCCTCCAAAACCATGTCAGAGGCCTTTGGAACATATCTGGGCCATGCTAGGATACTGCTTCACATCCAAACATCTGGAATGGTCAGGGGGCTTTTTTGCTTGGTTACTGCCTCATATACCTCAGGCTTCTGATAATGGCAAGGGGGGTTAGTACGAACCTCAATGGTCTTGCTAAAGATCTGTCTGAGACTGGGACTGAAACCTAACACAATGTGGACTATCCTGCTTCTGTCCACCTCAGATAACATGGAAACCAGCTGGGATTAAATTCAGGAGTATCCTTGGTATATCATCTACACATCTGTTCTTATGAGAAACACTGGACAACAAATTTTATCAAATGTCATGCCCCCAAGATTAAATTAGTCGTTTCTTATAGATGTTGAGATACTGAATACGAATATGACAATGAAAATGCAAAATTGGCTATGGTTTTGAGAGATCCACAATAGATAGTTCCATAGACATGTACTGGTAAATGTCCAATGGCACTTACAACACCTATGTACGCAATGCGGACTACTTCTCCTAAACTAGAGCCACTCAACAGATTTTATTGTCATTTTCGTTTTCAGTACATCGAAATTAGTAAAGATTAGCTCTTCATTTCAGGGCCAATTTCTTGTTGTCCAGTGAAATTGGAGAAGCGGCTTTTAAATTTTCCACTTCTTAGACTATAGAACTGAAATATTCACTTGGTCTTATACCAAGTCAAACCATTGGTCTGTCCTCAATATTGCTGACACTGACTGGAAGTGGCTCTCCAAGGCTTCTGACATGAGTTGTTCTTTGCCATACCTGGAGATGCAGGAAATTTAACCATGGACTTCCTGCATGCAACAAACATGTTCTATCACTGAGCATAAAAGATCATGAGCATAAAAAGAGCCCTGCTGGGTCAGGCCAAAGGCCCAGCTAGTCCCTCTCCAAAGTTCTTAGGAGGACTAGATGGCAAAGTCCAGCTATATGATAAAATCATCTCACAATGTAAGCTGGTGCAGATGGTCAAGGTTCTCAGGGTGAGATTGCTCTCCCCAGGGTAGTCCCTATTGGCTCAGATGAGAAGCTTACCAAGTAATTACATGCACACCATGGTTGTTTGTATTAACCTGGTCCTCTCTTTGCCCCATGCATATTCATAGCAGCTCAGCTGCATACTGATGTAAATATTTCAAAATTATTTGTTTCATACAAGTTTTCATACAAGTTTTCAACATTTATTAAATGTTCCAGTCAGTGTCTTGTTTTACGTGCAACATGAAAGCACTCAATTTTATTATAAAGATTTAATATTTGCTCTATCAACACTTCAACCGAACGTTCTTTCTTTCTTCTACTGAACTGAAAACTGAGTGGTGGGTCTTGAGGTGGTTGAACTTTTGAAGTTCCTACCAGTCCCTCAGTAATAACTACTCAGGAGAATTGAACACAATTCTTAGAAAGCAAAGACATTTAGGGTCCAATCCTATCCATGGCCGACCTGTGTGATGCAGCACCACTGATGCAGCCTCCAATGCATCCCACAGACCAGCTAGGGACCAGGCTGGCAGGAAGAGGTAAGTCAAGAAAATTTTTACTAACCTGCTCCGCCACTCCCTGGTCCCCAATGGGCCTAAGCCTACTCAGATCAACACCAGCTATTTTTGGGTGGTGGTGGTGTATACATTTGTTAGACTGAAGGGGGCGTGCTGGGCCCAGGAAGGCGGCATAGGATCTTGCAGGTTCTGCTTATCACCAAGATCTGCCCCTGACTCACCTCCAACCTGCCCCCGGCCTAGCACAATCCCCATCCTGATCTGTCCCTGTTGCCAGCTTACCTGCTCTGACCGCTGGTCTCCTGCCTGCCGCTGCCGGCGCAGGGCTTACCAGTTTCTGTGCCGTTGGCAGCGAACCGTCTGCCATCGGAGCAGTTGCAGTGATGGTGGCCCCCTGAGATCCACCAGCGTATTGCGTGGATAAGATTGGGCCATCAATGTCTCAACGTCAGTTTGGCTTATGGTTGACACCCTTGAATTTTAGATTCAAGAACTGAACTGAAGTTTAGGCTAGCTCGAGGATTTTAGATTCCTTGGTTTGACCTTTTATATGCAATAGTCAGACCTATTTGGTTAGCATTAATAATACATTCAGCTATATACATCATTTTACTTATACCTCGGTGATACTGCCTTTCTACTAACTTTGTGCACATTAAAACAGTCTTTGAGAATTATTTCTAGTGTCTTTCCTGCAGGCAGTGTTAGGAATCAACTGAAACAAGGTTTTCTTAGCACGGCATCCAGGCTTTTGTTGTTCCCATTTTTAATGGTTAGTTGAATATTTGCTTTACTACCAGACCAGACCAAGCACCTTTTCCTTCTTAGAAATCTATAACTTTCAGGTAAAGACTGGTTTTCTAGCTTCCTGACCATACTACACTATATGCTTCAGTTTTTATCTCCTGGATTCTTTTTCTCTTGCCCTCTTTTTTCTACCCTGCCTAAGAATATTGAAAAGTTTGTGACGGGCAGCCCAATCCTATCCAGCACCAGTGCAGCATTTGCGCCAGGCACACACTACATCATGTGCTAGTGCAAGCTCCTCGGGGTAAGCGGTTGTATGCTCTGTTTGGGGGGGGGGAAGGCCTGGGAGGATAGGATATGGCACTAGCGTCGCTGCAGGGGGGGGCGGAGCTCTAAGTTCCGCCAAGGCTCCGACCCTCCATTACACCGGAGCACGAAGTGGCCCCGCCCCCTCGCCTTTGGAACAATTCAAGGCGGTGAAAGCAGGGGGCAGGGCCGCTTCGTGCTCTGGTGTAACGGAGGGTCGGAGCCTCGGCGGAACTTAGAGCTCCTCCCCCCAGCAGCGATGCCAGTGGGATATGGCATACCACAGCAACGCCAATCTCTCCCCCCTCCTGGGCCTGATCCGCCCCTTCTCCTCCCCCCTGCTACATTATGCCCCCTCCCCACCCTCCCCCAGTCCCTGCACTGCCTAGTGCAAAATGTACTTGCTCCATGGCTCAGGGTGCTGGACTTGGTTGCAGAGTGGCAGCGCAGGCCCTGGCACCAGCACCACCTATTCTCCAGGTGTCACGAACATGCTTTACTGCTGTGGCCTCAGCGCTGGCGATGCCGGGAGATAGGATTGTGTCGTCAGTTAGGTTAGAATTGGAACATACTTTTTTCTTATGGCATCCACAGATCTCTAACAGTATATGTTGTTGTTGTTCAGTCGTTAAGTCATGTCCGACCCTTCGTGATCCCATGAACCACATCCCGCCAGGCCTTCCTGTCCTCCACTATCTTCCTGAGTTCGCTCATTTTCATGTTCGTTGCATCGGTGATGCTGTCTAACCATCTCATCCTTTGCCTTCCCCTTCTCCTTTTGCCTTCAATCTTTCCCAGCATCAGAGTCTTCTCCAGAGAGTCCTCTCTTCACATTAGGTGGCCAAAATATTTGAGTTTCAGCCTTAGTATCTGTCCTTCCAGGGAACAGTCAGGGTTGATTTCATTTAGGATTGACTGATTTGATCTCCTAGCAGTCCAAGGGACTCTCAGGAGTCTTCTCCAGCACCACAGTTCGAAAGCATCTATTCTTCATAGATAATATCTATGGTAGACAATTATTAAATAAATTAATCATCACCATCAAATATTTGAATCATATAAATTAATCATCACCATCATATATTAATCACCATCATATATTTGAAGACTGCTGTCCATTCCTCAGTCTTCTCTTCCATAACAGCCCAATCCTATCCTTTCCCCCAACAATGCAGTCGTTCCAAAAAGGCACAATATATTCAGTGGAGGGGGGGGGGGGAGAGGATTAGGAGTCTTCAAAGGGAAAATGAAATTATTTCCCCTTAACCCTCTGTAAGCCTCCTGCACTACAATGGGTCTCCGTGGACCTGCACCAGCTCTGTAGCTGGCACAAGTCTGAGGATATAAAAGGGGAAGGGAGCTAGCTCCTCAGTGGAGGGAATAGGATCCTGCATGCACTATTGCCACTGGATTCACACAGCCTCCTTGCCCTGTTTCATTCCCTCCGCACCCATCTCCTGCCCCCACTGCTACCTTACCTGGTCTGGCGAGCAGCTTTAAGCAGCATGCGCAAAATGGTCACTGACAGAGCGCTGTGCGCACTGTCAACAACAATTTTGTGACAGTGGAAGTGTTTTCCGCTGTCGCAACATGCTCCATCCTGCACCCCAATGATCGATAGGACTGGACTAAAGTTAACAACCCCCATTTCTTCAGTATATGTGAAATTATATATATATTACTGAGTTGAGATCAAAGAGGAGTCCTTTTTTTACATCAAAATCATATCTATCACCCGCCCTGAAAAGTAATGGATAACATACTGAGCAATACTGTGACCTTGCAAACTGTGCTGACATTGTGGGAGTTACAAATTAAGTCTTAATTATGGCCCACTCCTATCCACCAATTACGCCGCCAGAACACATGTTCTGGCTGTGTAATGTGTTTTCTGGTGTTGCAATGTGCCAGAGCACACGGACTGGCTGCCACCAGAAGCAACAAGCAGCCGGGTCTGCATGGCAATGAAGCGAGGATGTCTGTCACTGCAAGTAAAATTGTGGAAGGGGCTGGGAGGCAAGGAGTAAGTGGAACAGGGCGGGGGGTGCGAGGAACAGGGCAGTGATGGGAGTGGGGAGGAGGGCAGATCAGGAAGAGGCCAGCTTTGTCAGCAGCAGCACCTGCCGAATCCTAATCCCCTTCCCAGGCCCAATCCGCCGTCATGGGTCCCCATGGACTTGCACCAGAAATATCGAGTTGACCCATGGGGGCAGCAGGGGCTTACCCGGGGGAAGGGAACAAATGTTCCCTTACCCCAAGGAGGCTTCTGGAGGCTAAACCTCCCCAGGGGATGCAGCAAATGCCACATTAGTGCCGCTGCATTGCCACACAGGAGGTTGCGTAGGATTGGGCTGCTAATTGGCAAAAGATGAACAGGTCAGTACAACACATGTCAGTACAAAAAGAGATGTTTTTTCTTAGCTTATGTTTGTGTTCATGTTTTCTTGATATTTTTCTCTTTAAAAATCATTTCCAGTGAAAATATTTTATAACTCTTTAAATTAGCCTATGGTGATTACACCATGCAATCCACCACTATTTTATTAAAGTAAGATTAAAGATAATACAATACTTCACTGATAGAAGTAACAGCAGCGCTAACCTCTATTTACCTTGACATAATAAAGCTTTAATAAAACACAAGCAAGTTTCACTGAAAGGGATAATTATTCTAACATGAAATTTAAATGGACATTAATTCCTTTTTCTGCATGTTTAATGCTTAAGGATTAGTCATTAATGTCTTCCCTCTTTTTTTTTTTTCTTCGCTTCTTTAGGCACATATGTAAAAATATCTCAACCCAGTCACAGTCAGTTTGCTTATTAAATACTATCTAATTTATTTTCAAGTTGAAAAACATTGAGAACATATAAGCAAAAAATCTGGTTTGCAAAAGAACTCCCCCCCCTCCTCTGTCCGCTGCCACTGTTTCCCAGCCCCTGCCCCCCCCCAATCATGTCCAAATTTTTGGACTACTGGATTACAAAAGATTCTTGTTTGTTTTATATCCTGTGGCTTTATTACATCAGACAAGCATCAAAGAGGCACAACACATAGGATTGAAAAATAATACAGCTGCACTTTGCTATGGAGTGTTCCATATCTGCCTTTGCTTTGTTGTTCATGTAATACTTTTCAATAAACAAAGATGTCAATCAACTTTCTGTGCAGCGCATCACATTTCAGATTTAAACCACTTCAGACACATAGCTGCCCCAAGCTCACACGTTTAACAGATAAAAATTCAGCTTTCTGTCAAGGCAGAATGCAGTATTGATTGTAGACTGTATTTAGGCTACTGTGCCTGTTGGAGCTATATCATCTTCAAACTCGCGTGGCGTCCACTGCAGAGGTGTAACATGACGCGCATTTTGTTTCTAGTGTAAATTCTCTTTCTTTTAACAGCTTTGTACCACTGATGGAATCGTGATTTCCAAAGGAGTCTTAGGGAGTCTTAGGAGTACATGCAGCCAAGATTGCTAGAAGGCAGGGGGTTCGGAAGTCACATACAACAAGTTATCATCAAAACTTTGATCACTTGCTTTGAATCTAGTGCGTTGTACATTATCATAATTATTCACACATGCTTCATTAAAAACCATGACTGTACAAGTCCTTCAGTTTAATGATCCAAGAGGAAACTATACCACATGAACGACACTTTAAATAAATACATCAGCTGTGTACTTAGCCTGAGTATTTAGAGATGTGGCTTTCTTTTTGTGCAAATGTTAAAATTCCATCATGAAGAAAGAACTATGCCCCTTTTTTTTCCTAAACAGCTCACTGGACTACTACGCAATATAGCTTACTATATCTACACATCTACCTGAGCCTCTCCTGGGAATGCCAAAGGTTAGAGTCTATGTCACTTCTAAGCTACTGGGAGATTGGCATACAATCCCAGTAAATCTCCAACTAATTACATTTGAATTTTAGGTGTCACATCTGGTTTTGACCTTTGAAGGTTGACAGGAAAAGTTTGACAGGCCTTAAAGTGACTCCTGTCTTCAAAAACACTGGTTTTAACAAAACAAACTGTTCACAGTGCAGCCTCCATGAAGCCCACAGGTAAAGGACTTTTGCCTGTGTTTGTGCCCTGGGTGTCCAGTTGTCCCAGCTGACAACTGACAAGAGGGAATTCTCGAGCCAGTGGGGACTGTGCAGTCTACTGAGGTAATGAACCTTAGTATGGGTCCATCAGATGGGAGAAGCTTTTGACACTTTGTTATGAGGCGCAACACAAGGTGAGTGGTACAAAGCAAACATGCAAATGTAGGGTTGCCAGTTCCAGCTGAAGCTATTCCTGGAACTTTCTTTTTCCGACATGATGTAATGTCATTAAGTCAAGGACACCCAAAATCTCCAGGATTGCTTTCAGTAGTCACTTGGAGATTGATGCTGATTCCTGGAGACTCCAGGCCAATCCTGAAGGATTGGCAACCCTACAGAAGTGTGAAGTGCTTTTTCCACAGCTAATAAGGTACTTGTCAAGGTCAAATATGCTTATACAATGTGTGTTTCCCTCTGAGGTCCACAGACAAGGGTCTCTGTCCATGCCCATTCCCTGACGGTTCACGCAAACAAGAGGACCCCCAGTGAGGTAAGGATGACCACAGCGCCTCCCACCAGCAGCGTGATCCTCGAGATTGCTGCCGCCGCTGTCCTGTCCCCACCCTTTAAGGGGTCAAAGGGAACCAGCGGTTCTCCTGGGGGGTCATGACCCACCAGTTTGAGAACCATTGCACTATATCCTTTCTGAGATGTGGTGACCAGAACTGGACACAATACTACAGATTTAGAAGCCAACAGGAAGCAGTGAGCCTCAGTTCAGTGGCAGAGTGAAAATTTTGCACATAGAAGAGCCTAGTTCCATCTCCAGGTAAAGATCTAACATAGCAAAAGAGAGGGGGGGAGGGAGGGAGGGAGAGAGAGAGAGAGAGAGATCCACCTGAGGCTGCAGAGAACTTCAGCCAGTGACATTACTGGTACAGATGAACCACGGAAACGAGAGTCTGCATGGTGTAATGGTTAGACTACATACTGGAAAGAACCAGGTTCAAATCCCAAATCATCCATGAAGCTCACTGGATGACCTTGGGCTAGTTTCATTCAGCCTGTTTACTGCTGTTACAATAAAATGTTGGGGGTGGATAGGGAAGCACCAGTTCCACCACCCTAAGCTACTTGGAGGAAGAATGGGCTATATAAATATACCGTATTTTTCGCTCCATAAGACGCAGCGGACCATAGGACGCATGTGTTTTATGGAGCTAAAAATAGGGGAAAATATTTGTAACTTACTGGGGCTTGTGGGGGCTTTGGGGAGGCCTGATGGAGTCATTCACAAATGATGGAGTAAATCACAAATGATGCACAATCCTCAAAGGTTTCAGTTATGCAAGTCATCAAAAAAAGAACTTCACAGCCCAGGATACACCCTGCAATAACAGCTCCTATTTCTCAACTGAGTGGCAATCAGGAGAAATTGTATCCGTGAAGCTGAGTTTGGTGATCCAAACCTAGCTCCACGGTAGCCATCACGGAGCTCAGCAGGCCAGCTGAACACAATAAACAAACAAAGAAACAAACAAGGAATTTGAGCAAACATGACCCAAACAAGCCAAGAACTGACATTCATGTGGAACTCTGTGGCTGGTCTGCCAACAAAGGAACTGGCTGTCTGACAAAGCCTATACCAACCATGCCCCCTCTGCTTTGTTCTTTCTCAGTGTTTAGGAATTCACATGGCTTAGTAAGAAGGATGCCAATGGCACCAGGGGTTTTGTGTCTCCAATGATGAATCCTGTGCCTATGTGTTGCTGTAGCTGAGTGGTTCGAGAGCTACTCTGTGGTATGTGAAGTAGCCTGGCCTGCTCTGTCTTTTTGTTTTGTGTTGTTACTGACATGACTATATTGCTGGTCAGCAGGCATTCTAACATGAGTTTGGCCGTAATCAACTATTCCTCTGACAGAGCTTGAGCCTATTTCAGGGAGGGGATGTACAATTGCATACAGAGGAGCCATTCTTACCGGAGCTTGTGGAGTCTTCAGGGAGGCCTGCGCGACCCTCTGCAGGCCTCCCTGATCTTCAGTTCAGCTATAAACGGCTATTTTCAGCCATTTCCGGTTTCCCGAAAACCGGAAGTGGCCGAAAATAGCCTTTATCTCCGAACTGAAGATCGGGGAGGCCTGCAGAGGGTCGCGCAGGCCTCCCCGATCTTCAGTTCGGCCAAAAACAGCTATTTTCGGCTATTTTCGAAATGGTTATTTTCGGCCAAACCGGAAATGGACGAAAATAGCCATTTTCGGCCGAACTGAAGATTGTGGAGGCCTGCGCGAGCCTCTGCAGGCCTCCCCGATCTTCAGTTTGGCTGAAAACAGCGATTTTCGGCCGGTTTTCGCAAAAACCGGAAATGACCAAAAATCGCTGTTTTCGGCCGAACTGAAGATCAGGGAGGCCTGCAGAGGCTTGCGCAGGCCTCCCCGAAGCCCCAGTATTTTTTTCCTGCTCTTTTTAGGCTTCGCACCATAGGATGCATGCTTTTTTCCTCTATGTTTTGGGGGGGGAAAGTGCATCTTAAAGTGCGTAAAATACGGTAGTTAATTAAATAACCAAGCATGCCAGCAATTATGTCCTTATATAAGGAGTTGGACAACCAGTTGTATATATACACTCTCCTATATGTGTGTACCCCAAGTCCTCAAGATAGTTACTGGTTCCACTCTGGAGGTCTAAGTCAGAATGTACATAAGTCAAAATAGCTGGCTCTATCACACCTGTGCAAATGCACTACAATGGACAGACTGTGCCTGTACAAAAGCATTGATGTGACCATTTGTGGACATACATAACGTGGACATACGTAACTTGGATGTCCATAACTTGGAGATCCAGTGTATGTGTAATTGTTAGATCTATTGTAGGTGAATGCGCTTAATGGAAGATTGAAATCCCAGAGGAGGACTGAGATTGTTGAGGGTACAAGTGGACTTTTCTTGTTCATGCGTTTATTATGCACACTAGAAATGTCAACAAAGTTTAAATAATAAAAAAGAACTAGGGATATTTTGTCTTTGGTACATAAACTTGAGAACTTGTTTAGAAAGGCGATTCACAAATTCATAAATAAATAAATTACATTTTGAGCTGCCACAACCTTTTTGCTTCTGCTAAACTTGTTCCTTCAGAATCCCTAGTCAGTCTTATCCTGTGTGTACCTGGGTATTTCCATATCTGAGATCAGACATTTCAAGCATTCTCGCATGAACAGCTACAACACATTGCTGATAGTGGAAACAAACTAAAAACCACTGGCGTTGCTGCAGGGGGGGGGGGGGGCAGAGCTATAAGTTGAATGGTTCCGAAGGCAAGGGGGTGGGGCCGCTTCATGCTCCGGTGTAACGGAGGGTCAGAGCCGCGGCAGAACTTAGATTTCTGCCCCCCCCTGCAGTGACGACAGTGCTAAAAACTATTTTTTTCTTTTTTTAATATAAACTATGAACTATTTACCGTATTGACCTGAGTATAAGACTCACTTTTGTCACCTAAGGCAAGTCTTTAAAGTAGGGGTGCAGCCTACAATCAAAGTCTAGCGTTTTCTTCCTAGAGTTTTCTGCAAAGTGTCCTTTTTTCAAGCCTTTCCAAGTCTCTTTCATTCTTTTTTTAAACTGCAAAGCACTGTGTTTTCAGCTCTTAATCACTTGCTAAATGACCAGGATCTCTCTAGCAACGTCTAGCCTTAGAGGCATTTGAAAAAATTAACCCTTAAGTTCCAGCCCCAGGACTCTGTGGAAACTAAGATATTTATTGATCCTGCAATTTGAAAGTTGAGAGCAAGAGCTCCTGCATAGGCTTATCATATCCAAAGGGGGACAGAGTGCCAAACTTTAGGCTGCAATCCTATGCACACCTTCCTGGGAGTAAGCCCCATTGAATACAATAGGACTTACTTCTAAGTAGACATGCATAGGATTGTGCTGTTAACCATTGAAATTTGGGCAGGTGCAGCTCATCATCATGGAAGGGTGCAACAAGCTGCACCTGCCCAAATTCCAAAGGTTAAAGGTAGGCACTCTGTCCCCCTTTGGATCTGGGAAGGCTATTTATATTAGGGTGCCCAGATTCAATAAGGAACAGGGTGCCTATGCCTTTAACTGTACTAAAGCTGTACTGTTTTACTATTCTACTAATGTGTATATTTTCTTTAAGTTAAAAAAGTTAAAAATGATTTTTTTTAAAAAAATAGCACCAAACTTTAAGGATGCGGCTTATAATCAGGAGCGTCCTATACTCGGGGCAATACAGGTATATGCTAATCAGAATCAGAGCACAATGTACAGCAAAATGCACAGAATTATCTACAATTTATTTAAAGTCCTTCCATCAGAGGAAGCTCCTGCCATCAGAAGAAAAGAACCTTTGAATACAAACCACTGTGATCAACTACTGCAGAACCAACAATAGGACATCAACAATAATCAGATAAATATTGAAAGATTTGTCCTCAAATTTCATTGGTAGACCAAAATCCAGTGTCTTTCTAGAATAAGTGCAATTGTTGGTAAACTACCGCGAAGGCAGAATGATGAAAATGAGCATCAAATACAGTATACTGTATTGGTCTGAGTATAAGACTCACTTTTTTCTCCTAATTTTTTTAACTAGGGGTGCGTCTTATAATCAGGCTGTTGCAATTTTATTTATTTATTTTTTTATTTAATTTAATGGATTTCTACCCCGCCTTTCTCCCAATAAGGGCAATCAAGGCGGCTTACAGTTAAGAACATGTTAAAATCCATAATACACAATAAAAAATAATTAAAAACAAATAATTAAAACAATTAAAAACAGACATTTAATGTCAGTGATTTAATTACATTTTTTTAATAGCACCAAACTTTAAGGGTGCATCTTATAAACAGGTGCGTCTTATACTCGGGACAATACGGTAATTGTTTAAGGCCAACTATATAATTGTTTAAGTCCAACGAGCAGGAAGTCTGGCTCAGTGGTAGAGCTGCTGCCTTGTAATGCCTGAAGATATGTGAGGATGCTAGCTCAAGACAACTGGAAGTATCCGAGAATTGTCGACACGCCTCTGACAACCTGCAGAAGCCTTCAGTGAAAGCAAGGAAAAGCTGTCAGATAACACTCAGGCAGCGCAATCCACCGTAAGGATCCGGCCGGCGGCCCAGGCACGCGCTGGGCTGGAGGTCTACTCAGGGAAGGGGACGCTCGTCCCCTTTCCCAGGTGTAAATCCAGGCCAGCCTGATCAGCCTCCTCGGATTTCCTATTTTCTAAATAGCTGGTGGAGTAGAGGAGGCCGTGTAACGACATGGCCGGCCCAGTGGGGACAGGGATATGGCCAATGCCATCCCCCACCCCCTCCTGGCTGGCTAGGCCAATGGCCCCCCTCCCTCCTGGGCCGGACTGCCCATGTGGCCAGCGGCGGAGCTCTTACCTTCTGCTGCTGGCCACATGGAGATCCGGCGCCGGAGTGAGGTTTCCAGGATTGCGCCCTGAGTGAGAGGCAGAGTGCTTGACAAGCTGAGTGTGGAAGGCAAATGCCAGAGATAAGCCAGACCGTGAAGGTCACCATCTGGAATGAAGACATTCTATGAAGGATTAGAACTTGTATTGTAAAAACCCCTTCGGGAGGGGGTTTAGAATTGCCTGCCTATGTACACTGCTTTGAATTAAAGTCAGAGGAGAAATTCAATGACCAAGAAAGGTGGTATATAAATACTGGTGGTATTATTATTATTATTATTATTATTATTATTATTATTATTATTATTATTATTATATGTTGGGCGTGCACAGCTGCAGCATGTCTAGATTCCTCCCAGCAACATCCAGTACATTTACTCTTGTTCTGGCATCAGAATATTCTGCTTTCTCTACCAGCAACAGACAATGATGTGGTATGGGTGCAGGCAAAGTCAGGGTGTTGTGATATCAAGACACAGGTAAGTCAGGACATAGGTAGATGCTACTGGAGGGAAGGAGCAAGACATATGACTACATTTTGGGGACAGCAGATGCACCCAAAGACACTGTCAGCGCAATCGTGTGTAACCTTGCACCGGTGTAACAGTAGATGCACCAGTGTAATTGCACTTACACCGGTGCATCTGCGTTACACCGGTGCATCTACTATTACACCGGTGCAAGGTTACACAGGTTTGCGCCGTGTATGACATTTAGCATAACTTGCCAAAAAAGTCCTAACAAAGTGAACAAAATAGAAACAACAACAAAGATGTACAAAGGGGAAGTCCACATACTTATCATGTGACAGGGTAACAAGTCATCCATTATTTCAAATCTCAGGCTTGTTCTTTTCATCCTATTGACATCATTATATGCATACATTTAATGAAAATGGCTGTAGAGCAGCAGCATATTTCAAAGTAGCAGATGAAAAGGAAAGCAATGTCCTACTTTTTGGTGATGTCTGGCAATTGTTGAATCAAAGCTGACACTAAAGTCTATTGTTTAGCATGGGGGTGAAGATTAGGAAGAGACTGATGGATTCTCTTGATAAAGCTGTACATGTTTTATTAAGAAGATCCATTTATCAACACCACAGTACATTCTGGAAGTCAAAACACATTTTGCTAGTGCTACAATTATCCACAGGTCAACCACACCAAAGGTTATATCTTACTAGCTCCGAGAGTCAACAACTTCATTTTTATCCTCAACGAGGAGGTTGTCCTCATTTCTGAAGTTTTATGCCTTAGGCAGATCATGGATGTCTTGCAGAATTTGCATTCCCATTATAATGCAAAACCTGTCTTTAATAACTCTTGCTTCAGGGATTTCCCGTCTCTGATTTCTTACCATTACCCTCTACCCCACCCTAGTACTTACTAGCAACCAATCAGGGAAAGAGTCATAATCTGTAGGCAGAATTAGAGCAGCCCCTCCCCTTTAGTTGCATAGAAGAGAACTCTCTCCTATCCCCAAATTGCTGGTCTACGCATTGCATTGGATAGCTTGGGAAGAGGAAAAGTGAGCACCTGCAGGCAATGTAAAAATACACAGTTGTGCTTCGTAGAAAATCTTTTGTTGTTTAACTTGGATGTGGATATATATGTGATGTTCTCTTTCAGACACACAATAATGAAGATGGAAATTATGGAGGAAAAAAAATAGCCTGAACATAAAACAAGAGTAGAGACTGGATGAGGAAGAGCTGGGGTCAGGAAGAATGCAATCCTGTGGGCCATTCACAGTCGGTTAAAGGAAGGGGAGGTTTGTTTATTTATTTACACAGAACGAAACCTCTCGACGGGATTTTAACGACCATAAAACAAATGTATTTAAAGTTAAAACTGTATTTAAACCATGTAAATTAAAACTACCGTTAAAAACAATAAAATATACTTTCAAAAACTACATAACAGTTTCGTTCATTCCTATGAACGTCATCAGATATACAAAGTCTAGCCGGCTGCAATGACGACATTGCAGCCGGTTAGGCTTCGTACATCTGATGACGTTCATAGGAATGAACGAAACCGTTATGTATGTTATTGTTTTTAATGGTAGTTTTACTTTACATGGTTTTAACAACAGTTTTAACTTTAAATACATTTGTTTTATGGTCGTTAAAATCCCGTCGAGAGGTTTCGTTCTGTGTACATTATGGCTGGCCATACAAGCTTCAGACGTTTATTTATTTATTTATGACAATATTTACAGCCCTTCTTTCTCCTCCCACAGAGAGGCATCCAAGACACTTATAGTAAACAACACAAAAAACCCCAAAACCAATTAAACAGAATAAAAACGTAAACATCCATGCTAAGTAAGACAATATGCTGGCAGAGAGCAAGCCTAATCAAAACCAAGCAGTAAAACTAAGTCCCCAAATGCTAATGAAAATAAATGAGTCTTCAGCTGTGGCCAAAACACAGGCAGAGAGGTGTTATCTTATCTTCAGTGGCAGGGGGTCCCACTCCCACATACAAAATGGAACTCAACTATACCATGTTCCAGAAGAAGACCATCTCCCACGTTGCTGCCAGCCTAGTCTCTGACCATTTCATAAGAGGGGGTGATGACAGTCCTTCAGGCATTCAGTCCTTCAGGTCTAAAGCCGTTTAGGGTGTTTAAGGTAATGACCAGCACCTGCAAATTGCCCCTGCAAATGAATTTTAAGCAATGCTTCTTCTTTCAAAAGTTTAAAATGTAAGGTGGCATTTATTCCACAAAGCCCGATATCTTTAGTGCATTGAACTTGCACCATTCGAATGATGGGTTTTTTTTCCATGTTGATATGGTCCTGCCCTTCAGTTTCACAACAAGATCTATACACAATCACCCACCTCGTTTGCCCCCGAGTTAAAGCTTTGCTAGGTTCTATGTTGCACACAGAGCTCCATGTGAGCAGCAGCTCTCCAAGTCATTTCAAAGTCAGGACAGTCTGAGCAGCTGTGGACCTACAGCACCAACAGCATCCTTGACACTGAAGGGAATGGAGAATGCCTTGCTTGTATAGAGAGCCCCATGTGCACAGGAATTCACAAGTTCACACCTGCATCATGCAGGGTGGGCAAAAACGGCCGTCAGTATTTCGTCACCCGAAGAGAAGGCAGCAGCAGCCCTTTTTGTGACTGAGAAAAATGTTCCGGTCAGGTGCTCTGACCCTTGGGCCATTACATCGAGAGAGAAGTTCTGGTTCATAGTGATACTGAGAAGGAAAGCAGCAAACGAATCTATGAGGTTCCTATTGGCCTTAAGAGCAGAAAACATCAGGAGTAGCTTGTTAGATGAATTTAGCAGCAGGGAAGCCTGTAGCTCATCAGCTTTCTCTTCCTCAAAAGCAGGTACTTATTGCAGTAAAGAGGAATTATGGTTTAGGATCACTGGGCATGGAAATGGTTTTTTTTGTTACAATAGTAGGGGGAAGGGGCGAAACAAGGAAGGCAAGCCATGTCTGTCTTGCTCTTTATTTTCAAGGCTGGAATGTAACATTTTCTTACAGTGCACATCCTTCATTTTTATGTGCCTGCGTTACTGTATCTATAAAACAAACACAACCATTTTCCTATTTGCCTATGGAACAAATTAAAGCTGATACTAAACTCAGAGAGTGCATGGAATTTTATTACTATTACTATTCACACCAATCAATGAATGCATGACAGCCATTTGCTTTAGTGGTAACTATAGCAGTGTATCTAAACGAAAATGTTGTAGATTATCCTTGTTTCCTTCCATTCCCTAAATATCTGATTTTTTTTTTTAAAAAAAACCTCACTCAGCCCCATCTAAAGCCTTCTTATGCATGCAGAATTTCCAAGGCTAGTATCAGTGGACAGCATTGTTGGATAGCTACTGAGAGCCCAGGGCCCTCAAAAAGGGTCCACAGTGAATCCCTGAGACCACTTCTGTGCCCATAGCTCTTGTGTGGTGGCGGCAGAACGACTGTCTTGGCTGACAGAGTCGCTCTATCATCACCTCTTGTTTTACTTTTGTACGCCCTGCCACAAACATTAAGTGGGCCTACCTGGAGGGGCCCCCACATGGGAGGGTAGTTTGGTGAGGACCCAGCACTGACCTTGAAAAGCTTCCCATGTAGAACCAGGTGCTCATATACATGCAAGGGCTTTTCCCAGTGACTTCTCTGCCAGGAGCCGTTGCATGCAGATACACACACGAACATACAGCATTTTACCCCTGATGCTGAATGCAAAATGGAAGGTTGCTCGCACTGGCACTCCAAACACACATCACAGCACACACTGAGGGCGCGATCCTGTCGAAACATAGAACAGTGGAGTGAGCGCTCCACCATTCTAAGCCATCGCGAACTTAAAGCATGTTCACGATGACTTTAGAGTAAGGGTGGCCAGCGCACAGGTCGGCCGCCTTCATTCCACCGCCAGATCATCCCCATGACTGCCAGAGAAGGTAAGTGATCCCAGGCAGTGAGGGAGGGGGCCATTGGTCGAACCGGCCCAGGGGGGGCGGGGATGGCGGCCGCCATATTCCCATCCCATTCCCGGGCCGGCTCTGCCAGTACACGGCCTCCTCGGACTTGTGCCAGCTAAATTGGCCCTGCATTACACCGGGGGAAGGGAACGAACGTCCTCTTCCGCCAAGTAGACCGAGGAGACCTCGGGGAATGGGGATAGGATCCGGCGGCCTGGACTGCCCACTGGATACTTAGGCAGGATTGGGCTGTGAGTCCTGCATGAGAGCAATAATGTTACTTTGGACACTTCTCAATAATACTGGAGCAACAGTAATAGACTTCAGACTATTATCCCCCCCCCCAAAAAAAAAAAAGTTTAGAGAACTTGGTATTTCTAAAAGCATGGTTTCATTACACTCAATTTGTAGTTAAGTATAGTGAGCAATCACTTTCTGTAAAATTAGGTTTTTTTTAATACAGTACATATAAATACAATGTATTTGAATACAGGCCCCGAGTGCTTAGAGGCCCGAGAATGGAGACAGATGCCTATGGGCTTCTGTCATGGCAAACAACATTGTGGGGGCCCATTTGACTTCCTATGCCCAGTCTGGTGGCCTTTGCTGTGCCAGGGGCTGGTAAGTCCCAAACTTTAATGGGTTTAAGGGAGGGGAAAAGGAAAGAAGAACAGAGTAAGCTGCCTGACTTAAAGCTTCAGCAGGCAAAGTGGAGCCTGAAGTTATATCCAGGCTGCTGTTCAGTGCCTGGGGCTGGCTGGTCACTTCACTGCTGAAGACAGGGAGAAGGCACACAAACCAATGTGCCTTCCTTGGAGAACCTCTCTGGCAGAAGCTGTCATGTTCGGATATGCCCTCCAGTCACCCCCACATTGTAACTGAAGCACAGCAGACTTAAATGCCTAATTCTTCACCCATTGCTCACTGCTAGGCCTGCCCTTTCTTTGCCCTTCTGGCCACAGCTCTTTTCAAGAGATTGAGGAAGCTGGCAGCCTCTGCCTTGACAGATGCTTCGTTTGGGTAGTGTGGCATGAATCTACCCCTCGTGGACAGAGCTTCCATAGGTTAGTGTCACACTGGCCTTCAATGTTGTCAACTCAAAGAGGTCCCAATGGAAGCAGGTACAGGACTGGGGGTTCACTAGGCATCAGGGATGTGGATCAAGTCTCTGACTCCAAGTCTCAAGTCAAGACCCAGGTCTTTGCCCCCAGGTCCCATGTCTTTGGCCCTGAGTCTCGAGTCCCTATCTATTTAATGGGAGAAACAGGTGAGTTTCTCAGGAGGGTTCCTGCCACCCTCATCCTTGAATCCAAAAAATGTTGAGAACTGAAGAAGCCTTGCCTTCTCTATCACCCCCTTCACTCCCACCCACCACCTCCGCTGCGTTTGTGCCAGCCTTCCTTGTCTTTGGCGTCGCAGATACCTTCTTCCTCATTTACAGTGGCCAATGGTAATGTATAGGCACTTAAAATTCGACTTGTCATAAAAGGCTCCAAGCCTCAAGTCGAGTCTTTCGAATCTTTTTTACGATTGCCAAGTCGAGTCCGAGTCACGTCATTGATGCGACCTGATTCCGACTCAAGTCCGAGTCACTAGACTCGAGTCTACATCACTGCTAGGCATTGCTAGTATTCTATTTCTTTTTCACACAATTTAGTAAGAGTTTAATATAGACATTACTACAATCATTAACTGAAATCTACAATCCCCCCCAAAAAAATAGGAAAGAAAAAAACTCTTCAAAGTATAAATCCGGAAAGTACTTGCAGGTGTGGGAGATCACATTGAAAACATGCTTCTCTGACACCTACAAGGGCTTCTCTAGTCACTTTCATAATGCATACAGTTTTGCACACAAGAATGCAATACTCATGTGAGCTGCGTACGTTCTGTGTGTGCAACACGTGTGTTGCAGTAAATCTGTGAAATATGGTTGATAAGGAAGTAGGAGCAAACAAATAACCAGTACAATTAATGTGTTTATACTTTTTTTCACCCTTACACCAAATATCAGCTCCTTCTTCTCCGTCCAGTGAGGAAGATGCATGCAACCTATCTTTCAATATGTAGTCAAATGTACATGTTTAATTGCATGTCGTGTGACAAAAATGTTTTAAAACGCAACAAGTAAAAGCAAAAAGCAGCAAGTCCATCCCGGAAATCCCACGTTGTTGTTTCATTGATATAGTATCATTGTCTGGAATTCACATTGTCAAGTGCAGTCCAGAAGTGTTACAGTTCAAGGTAACCATGTGATATATATTTGAACATTTTAAAAGCAGGAGGACATCCCCCCAATGTGCAGATTGCAACATTGCTCACTTAATGAGATTACAGAGGTGTCTGTATCGGTTGCAAGTGTGCAGTTAGACTGATAACTTCAAAAGTGGAATATTACACCTGATGCTGAGAATGCCACGAGTACACAGATCTGTTCTCGTTCTTTCCCTTTCTCCCTCTCCCTCCTCCCCACCCTTCCTTTTCATTTAGCAATTGCTGGCTTGCCAGAGATCTTGAACTTGAGAAAGGTTAGACTTCACAATGCTGGAGCAGTTTGTGAGCATCAGCAGATTTAGCTTGTAATTTCATTGATCTATGTGGGCTTGCTGTTTGCAAGCCAGCTGCCGCACTGTTTCCCCACAGCTACTGATCTGAGTAGCATTGATTTTTTCCCTTACATTAACATAGCATTACTTCTTTAATGGGCAATAAATGACTGGATGTAAATACAAACAGCGCTGCAACAACAAAAGATGGGGAGGGGGGGCAGTTCAGCCCTGTTTTTATTTAGAGGGCTCTATTAATATTTGCCATTAAAATTAAAAGCAAGAAATATTGACCAAGATAATTCAATTTTGATTTTAGAGCAGGTCTTTTCAAAAATGCAGTTTCTCCCTGGAGACCTTTTTTTTAAGCTGTATTCACTAACAGTCATATATTGCGCTGCATATGGATATTGCTGTTTGAAACACACAGGTTCTCTTAAGGCTATAGACTGGAAGGACTATAAAGTGCACTGGCCTTCGTCCCTTTATTACTAGACTGTTAGGTCAGGAATTCAGACTTTTTGCAGTTATACCGATCACACAAAATAACGTTATCTCTTGCCTTAGTAATCATTAGAAAAACCTAAATTGGATTTGGTTCCCACAGAATAGGATAAGCTAAGGCATACCATATATTTGTCCAATATAAATTAAAATATTCAATTTTTATGCAAAGCATACACATTTAATCCTTGACCACGAAACATGCTAAGAACTTTCACATTTGCCCTGTTCAGTAGTAGGAGTGATATTGGCAATCCTTCTTCATCTACTCAGAAGTTAATTTTACCCTGTGTACCAGTACCAAATATAATGAAAATTTAAAATATATATTTTAACATTCACAGTTCTTCCATGGGAATTGTTTCTGTGATGTATAAGTATGTTTTCTGTCTTTTTACTTTGTGCTACAAGATACAGAATTTGTTATGCCTGGGTTTCCTTTCCCACAGTGTGTCTGGTCTGGATGAATGTTGCCCTTATTCGCTTTTTCTCACTCTCGCATTCAGCATGAAGGTGCCTTTAACATCTATTTCCTAACAAAAACCAAAATCTGGATACGGAATAAAAATACATAAACATTTCACTATTTTCCAAATAATAAGGATCATATCTAATATGCTCAGTTCTCAGCTGATTACCTCCCCCCCCCAAAAAAAAAAAATCTTATAGCAGTGGTTCCCAAACGTATTTAGCACCGGGACACACTTTTAAAAATGGCACTCTATCAGGACCCACCTAGTTTTATGAGACTTTAAAAAAGGTGATCTAGAAAGAAATGTGTGTTTATTTATTTACATGCAACATTTTATTTGTTTATATATTTGCAAAAAAACTCAATCCATTTCTCATGAGGCAGCCCTGATTAATAGCCTCAAGGCTTGAGGGGCTTAGTTATGTGACCCAGCCTTCACCTGCCCCCACTACTTGTCAGTGACGGACTTGGGAAAAAACACACCACACCATAAAAAAGACTCTCAAACATTTATCTTCCTCTTCAGTATTTACAGAAACTTGCAAACTGCAGGAGCTCAGCTCCTTGCAAACTTCAGGAGCTCAGCTGTTTGCAGGGCAATTAGCAGCTATCTGATTTTTTAATAGCCTCAGGTCTTGAGGCAATTAACTATCTGATCCTTCCATCACTCGTGTTTTCATTGACGGCTCTGTGGGACCCACCAGAAATCAGGTCACGACCCAACCCATTGTTTGAGAAATGTTGTCTTATAGCTATATATACAGGTGGGCCCCCATATCCACGGTTTCGCTATCCACGGTTTCAGTTATCCACAAATTGCGGGGACCCCCTCCAGGCTTTTACTTCTTCCCCAGTAAGCTTTGTTTCTTCCTTAAACAAACAGGAGAAGCAGCCTCTGGCTGCTTATTGCAGGCAAGTAGAACGAGACTCTGTCCTAGAGAGGCTCTGCAAGGTTAACAGAAACCTTGCAGAGCGTCTCTAGGACTTAGTCTTGTTCTACTTGCCTGCAATGGAGGCTGCTTCTGTTTGTTTTAAGGAAGAAACAAAGCTTGCTGAAAGAAAAATAAGAGTGGGGGGGGCGCGAACGCGCATATATGCATGATGGTGTTTCCCCTATTAAAAATACTTTTGACTAATAGCCATGTCATTACTATATTGACTGTTATTTCAAAATGTAAAGTTCATGAAAGCAGTACATTGCTTCAAAAACATAAGAATTAGATTCAAACTACACAGTACTTTATGTTTGTCATGCAATAGGTCTTTGTTTTGTGTAACAGACCTGTGGAGTCAAGGCTTGGATTGGGGCAACAGCACAGAGTTGGACATATTTAACCCTTCACCTCTGCCTCATTTTCCAGCTGAAAATCGTGCCTCTGAAGTGGTGAGTTAAAATTTAAGTATCATTTGTTATCATGTGAGCTATAGAGTTACCGGTAGCTAATATTCCAAATGTCGAGTAGAATCCAGTCAAAGCTCAGTACTGTTAATTCTTATTGGTTTCAAGGAGGAGGCAAGCATAGTTTTAACTCACTCCCATTTGAATCAGTGGAAGCTAAAATTCTTAGTTGTGGGTGAATCATGTCCACTACTTTTGCTTGCATTTATTTCAAAAGAACTCTCTACCAATGTATTTATAGTGCAGGGTAGGCTTTTCATTTTTAAATAGAAATAGTGAGGGTTTACCTGCAGATGCTATGATTCTTTTTCCTAACCATGTACATTCTCCTCTTTCTTCCTCTGAGCTCATGATTTCCTCAGGTGTATAGATGCCATCAGTATCTCTAACATACAACCCGATCCCGCGTAAGGATCCGCGGCCAGCCCATAGGGCCTGCCGCAGGATTCTGAGCCCTTCCTAGGTCACTCTGGTGCGGCCTGGGGACTCCTCAGGAGAAAGGAATGTTTGTCCCCTATCCCCAGTGTAGGGCTGCCCGGCCCCAATGGGCCTCCTTGGATGTACGTTGGCTATATCCAGGGCGGTGAGGTAACGGTGGCCCAGGCTGAGAGAGGGCTGAGGGTATCAGCAGAGCTTGCCGCCAATATCTCCTCCCCCTCCCGGCCCGGACTGGCCAACGGCCGCCCTCCCTCACCACCTGGTTCCCCCGCCCCTGCACCGACCATTGAAAATCTTACCTGCACCAGCGACTGCAGGGTCATCTGGGAGGCAGAGTGAGGGCTGCCAGCCTCCGCGCCGGTGGCCCTTACTCGCTGGGTGCTGAAAATGCACTTTACGGCATGTTTACAGCACCCAGCGCCTGCAGAGCGCATGCTCCGCTGGCACAAAGGTATAGCGGATTGCGCCACTAATCTATATCTATATTTGAAATCTTATAATTATGTTGAGTTGATTAATTGATTAGTCTAATCAACTAAAAAGCATGTTGATCAATTAAAATGCTCCCTCCTAATCGGGCAGCATATCTTAACTTATATTTTAATACTACTTATAAAATTTCGTACAGCAAACATATGGTCCCTGAAAGTCGAGTGCTGTGTGAAACAGCATTGTTGGAGGCATAATCAACCTAATAGGCAGGAAATGGGTGCTGAATGGCCCAGAATGCACTGATTCCATTGGTTAGAATCGCTGTTAATCATGCCAGGAAAAGAGCACTATAACGAATCAGCACCAAAAGAAGCATCATTATGGAAAATATGACTGTACTTTCTTCGCATCATAGCAAGCATCATCTTACAAGAACCATTCCTTCCTGTGTGACAAAGGGGGGAGATGCTTCTTCCAAGACAATGCTTTCTGCAACACATGAGTGCATCATCTAAAAACAAAGTACCATATGCTCTTTGCTTCAGAATTTTGTTTTACTTCTATGAATAAAAAGTTAATTTAATCAATTAATTAATACATTACTTGACTAAGTGCAAGCCTATACATGTTTGCATCACGATGGGCAAGTCAGGGCGAAGAGAGGCTGTAGCGCGACCCGGAAGTGGCTTCCGGGAACGTAGAAGACTGACCTGTAGCCCTGCAAACAGTCCGATTTGCAAACAGTGCGATTTTACCACACAAAGGTAAGGAAGGTAATTTTCTTACTTATTTTTAGTTTTAAACCTTTGAATATCGTTTTTACAATGTTTTTAAAACAGGTCCCCAGCATCTGCAGTTCTGGAACAGAACCCCTGTGGATAATGCGGGCTGACTGTATATGATTATTTATTTATTTATTTATTTATTTATTTACAATATTTTTACCCCGCCTTTCTCCCCGAAGGGACCCAAGGCGGCTTACAACATGGGAGACGGATACATAATACAAAAAATAATCACATTTAAAACAATAAAAACAATCCACAAAAGCTAGTAAAAACATCATCTAAAATTAATAAAAACACATCAAACTACAATTAAAACAGGAGCATAAAAAAAGCAGCACTCCACCTGTGCCAACAGGATGTTAAAAAAGGCAAGGACTCAGAAGGCTTCCTTAAACAGGAATGTTTTCAGGCCTCGCCGGAAGGTCTCCAGGGAGGGAGCAGTACGTAAATCAAGAGGGAGGGAATTCCATAGGGTTGGTGCCACTACTGAGAAGGCCCTATTTCTGGCCGCCGCCCCTCACACCTCCCTGGACGACGGTACCCGCAAAAGGGCCTTCTCTGATGACCTAAGGAGACGAGCCAGAATATATGGAAGTAGGCAGTCTCTCAGATATCCTGGCCCCAGGCCGTATAGGGCTTTGAAGGTCAAAACCAGCACTTTGAATTGGGCCCGGAAACGAATCGGCAGCCAGTGCAGCCGCTGAAGAAGCGGCCCGACAGAGTTGAACCGCCTACCCCCAGTAATCACACGGGCTGCCGCATTCTGCACTAATTGCAGTTTCCGAACCGTCTTCAAGGGCAGCCCCACGTAGAGCGCGGGGAGAATATGATTGCAGACTAACAACCCAATCCTGTCTAGCAGGATGCGACGGCACACATAAGGAGTCTGCCTCATCCTGTGCAGGATTGGGCTTGCCCTGGCACAGCTGGTGGCTTCCTCAGGGTAAAGGGACATTTGTCTCTTTACCCCAAGTAACACGCCAGCTGCCTTGATGGGTCTCCTCGAATGCACGCCAGCAATTTATTTGGGGTACATTCAAAAGGCCCGTGTAAGGCCCAACAGGCCCAGGTAGGGGGATAGGTGGAGGATTTTTCGGATCTTAAAACAAGTTGAAGCACCAGTCTCTCCAATGTGGGCTGGGACAACACTATGGATGCACTTGACAGGAAGAGTGGAGACACCGTTGGGAATATGATTAGCAACATTGTCCCATCCTCCTGCATTGTTTGCCCTTCATTTCATGAGTACTGACATTCCTATGTCCTGCTACACAGACACTTTCCCCATAGCCACAGTGTTGCCTTTTTTCTTTTTAAAAATTTCATGGTAGTTTGTGCTAAAATGCAAAAATCAAATTTTAAAAAATAAATTAGCAACTGGTAAAATTACTTTGACTGCAAAGCGAAAACAAGCAATTAAAGGACTGGTGGCCAAGAGGGAACAAGAAATAACTGATTAAAGGATTGATTCCAAGAATGCCTTGTGACCATGAGAAAACAGGAAATTAAGAACCAATTTCAGTATTTCCAGTGGCTAAAAGAACCAGGAGCTACATTAATCCACACCTTTGCTGATTGAAAGATGTAAGCCTAAACATGTTGCTTGAACCAAATGGGACTTACTTCCAAGTAAGCATACTTAAGATATTGCCTATAGGGATGTAAATTGTAAGACTGTTGGGGGGGGGGGATATAGCACTGTATTAAGTATCATGTGGAACCACAGTTTTCATTCCACTTCCAGCTGATGGCAAAAGAACAATCCCTTCACAACATTACAAAGCCCTAGTGTGGAAAAGCGCAAAGACACCATGCATACAAAATGTCCATTTAGTGGTATAGATTCATCCCTAGGGATTCCACTATACATTACATGACCTGTTTCGGTTGTGTAAATATGGTTGCCAGCATCTTAAAGAGCTGCAGCTTTCGTTCTGGATTTCTTTTTAACACCTGCACACCAGCTGCATCTGTGTGTAAGGTGATTCCCATGCTATATTTTAAAGTCATGGGCTGTGCTTGCTAGTCACATTCTCATCTAGTAATACTACCCAGGAAGGTTTTATATATTCATCTGTTTCCAAGAACGCCATGGATACTTCCAATCAGTGACTGATGGAGTGTTTATTTGCTAAGTGATTTATCTGCTGTACTTTTAAGTGAAGAGTTCAATTTAAATGATATTTCTATCAGCTTCAAAACAGAGAGTGCATTATCACATTCAGATTGAACATTATTTTTTTTTCTTGCAAGAAATCTCTGGTAAATAGTAATTGTCTAAAACATGTTTTACAATGAAACAAAATGAAAATAAGAGAAAATAGGTTGTAAGAGCAGCTCCTCTAATCACGTTAATAGTAGTTCAGTTATGTTTCTCCTAAATAATCTTGTATTACAGAAGAGGGGGCAGGAAAACCTGCACTCATAGCTATGCATTATACTGGAGGAGATGGAAATTATCATTATTTTCATTCTCTGCTCTCTTCCTGTAAAGAGCTTTCCAATCAGCGAAAGGAAATGCAACTGGATAATGTAATGTATAAATACTGTTTTATTGTTATGACAATTACCTTTTATTCACATTGTTTCTTTTTTGTAATAAATAGATCCTACCAAAATTTCAATACAATTTAGGTACAAGTTCAATTTCAACACTTGGGATTTATTTCAGGGCATATAAATTATGTCAGAAAGAAATGCACTTGCAGAAATTAAATTATGCCAGAAATACTGACAGATTGTAGTCAGAGCACACTGCAAGTCTGATGCGAACACCAGCTTGTTTCAACTTTGACGCCATCAATGTTGCCTGCTAGCTTGCGTTTTGTGTAGCATTGCAACGATTAGAGCAAAATAAATCACAGTCTTCTTCAACTGAACTTAAGAAGACTAAAGTCAAGGGAGGAACTGAACTTTCAGAGGCAAAAACACAATCCAGTTGGGGCGTTAATAAGAAGTCAGCTTATGGAAACCAAGAACAATATATTCTATGGTTTGAGAGCTGTAACCTGGTAATACTGTGCACAACTGACACATACAGTCAGCACACACAGCCTGGAGCTCCACCAATGAGCTTGCATTGCCCCCTATAGTTGCAATGTGTCACTTCTGAGAAGCAGTGGGGGAGAAATAATGTGCTGAAAGAACTGTCCTTTGAGCTTTCACTTATTCCTTGGAAATGGTGTATAAGAATAAGGTAAGAGGGAAATGAATCTGGTTACTCTTCATGTGTGTGTGTGTGTGTGTGTGCATGCATGAGTGAGCTGGGGGTGATGGTATAAATCCCAAAGCACGTAATATGAATAACAACTTCTCATTTTATTAACGGTCGATGCACTAACAGAGCTTCCTCAAATTATAAATGAATTGGATCAGGTGGCTCTGTTATTTGCAAGGTATCAATGATCTCATGAGGTAGCACTCTGTTTACATAAAAAAATTATACACACACACACAGGTCGTCTCAAAAAATGTACATTTTAAACATTTTAATGAGCTCTAATTCATACATACTTCATTACAGAAAACCTGCAATGCTCAAACATCTAAGGGAACCAATTGCAGAAATGTGTGGAACCGTCCCAGTACACATGTTGGCGGATGACTGCAGATCCCTTAGTCAACCATGTCAGCAGCGTATGGACACCAATGGGAAACATTTCAAGCACTTGGTCTAATTCATTAACTAATTAATTAATTAACTGGGTCAAACAACTGCATCTGTGTACAACATACAGTATGTCAGGTCCGACGTGGTCAGTTCCGACTGACTCAAGAAAGGAGTATATCACGATAATACATGTGAGATGTTTTGCACTCTCTGAAAGTGGTATACAAATGCCATGTATTATTACCACTGCAACCACGACCAGAATACTAACATTTTATTTCTAACTGAGCTCATTACACTTTAGGAAGATAAAGTTGATTTGCTAGATAAAGGCCAAGGGAGAGATGCCATAAAGTTTCCTCTAATTACAGTATAATAATTATCATTATCATCTTATTATTATGAACGCTAGGCAATTAATTATTAAGCTAAGAAAGTACCTGTAGAATTCAGTAATAATAAAGCTATAGTTCGATTGTGAGGAATTGTTGCCTATCATTTTTCTGACTAGCAAAACCACATAAATCTTGTTACTTGTTATAGTAACTTAAATTACAAGGAAAAAAGGAGAGTAGTTCAAGAAATTTTAGAAATGTGTTTAAATTATTTAAAAATAATAATTTAAAAATAATTTAAATTGTGGGACACAGCAAGAGAGCCTGGTAAAAACAAAATGCTTTTTTTCCATTTGAATACAAGACACAGGTTTTATGAGTGAAGTAGCCATGTAATTAAATATAAATACAACCGACGTTTCGTCTTATTTCCTAAGACATTATCTAGGTCTAAACAGCTTGGCTGTTTTAGGAAATAAGACGAAACGTCGGTTGTATTTATATTTAATTACATGGCTACTTCACCCATAAAACCTGTGTCTTGTATTCTAGTAGCTGGCCATGAAAGCTTTCGTTTTTTTCCATTTGTCAATATTCTCTAAAGTTCGAAGCACAAGTTTCTTTTTGTAGGTAGGTGAGTCTGATGTTAACTTGGGTACAGTGGTGATGCTACAGCCTATAGCAGTTGTTAAATTATTTTACAACTAATTAAGATACACTCCTACTGAAATGAAATCACATTTTAAATTGTATCTTATAAACTTATATCAGCATTTAACCAATTTAACATTTATGACATACCCTAAGGAATCACACTATAGCACTTTGAGTAGAGCCTAAAACACTCTCTGTTCAGTGTTCCCACTTCCCAGTCCTTCCAACAGAAAGTCAGGACCCAGCATTCCTGGGGGTGTAAATCATACTGCCCAATTGGCTCATACTTTAAAACAGCGTTTCTCAAAGTATTTGCGGGGGTGGGGCAATGTTGGAGTCAGCGCTCCAGGATTGCGCCCGCCTCCGACCCAGAAACGCTGTGTTAAACATACCTGGTTGCCCTGCCAGCAGGCTGTGGCCGCCTCTGCAGCCTTCCCAAGGCTCTAAATGGCACCAATCACATTCCAAAGCCCGCTTCCAGGCTTCGGAATGCGATTGGCACCGTTTGGAGCCTTGGGGAGGCCTGCAGAGGCGGCAGCATCCCCCCCCCCAACCCTTCAGGGAGCTGGCAGGGGAACCAGGTATGTTTAACACAGCGTTTCTGGGTTGGAGACGGGCACGATCCTGGAGCGCTGCCTCGATGTTCAGTCTGGCCACCCCCCTTAAGGGGATATCGGCCATGCCCCTCAAAAAGTGGTGGGTCACAATCCACCACTTTGAGAAACGCTGCTTAAGAATGTCAGAAGATATTCTCTCCTACCATTTCAACTCCATTTTGTACCCCAAGCCAGTGAGTAGGAAACATACTTTTCCTGTTTCACCTCTAAGTCTTAACTAAGGACAGTGACAATTTAGCTCAGGGGTTCCCAATCTTCCCAATCTAAATTTTAAGCTCACATTGTGGTAGCCATCCCATTTATATCAATTCTGAAAAAGCTTTACTGTTTCCGTCCTGATCAAAACCAACAGAGTTTCTGCCTTCAGAAACAATGGGGACTTCTTTCATTCTTTGCTTCCTACATCTTATCACAGAAATAAGATTGAAAAATAATTTTCTACATGTGTTTTTCTTCTGATTGCAAAATGGTGAGCTATACGTTTTACAGTATTCATTGCAATGTTCACAGATATCCACTCTCCTGGGATCCAGTTTAATTTCTTATATATCCATGTCATTTTTCTTTCCTATTAATATTCCCACATGGCAAGTACATTACTTCATGCTGTTGAATTGATTTTCAAGAAGAATCTTCTTTCATATAAATTGTTACTTTTCATAAAACCCGTGAAAATTTCAGACAAAATTACAAAACTCAGTCTTACAAGAAACCAATTGCAAAGTAGACCTTAAGTGAACCAAATTGTAGAAATGCACTGTCTGTGATATTGTTTGTCACAAGTATTTGTGAACAAATTAAAGCTGGTTACTAAAGAACCAGTTTAAAACATAACCTGCTGTCACATTGCAAAGGATACCTTAAATTTGGAAACAAACCCCAACAAATACAAGTTATTTTAATGAGACAACACTAGTACAAAAGTGTATGTATAATGTGATGTGCATAGAATGAAGAATTCAGGAACAAGTGACTGAGATTCTCAGCCCCTCACAAACACATTCATTTATACCATGATAACCTATACATAAAAGGTAACGGTAAAGGTTCCCCTTGCCCAAAAGCCAGGCATTATCGACTCTAGGGGCGGTGCTCATCTCCGTTTCAAAGCCAAAGAGCCAGCACTGTCCGAAGATGCTTCCGTGGTCACGTGACCGGCATGACTCAACGTCATGGTGCACAGAACACTGTTACCTTCCCACCAAGGTGATACCTATTAATCTACTTGCAATTTCTTGCTTTCAAACAGCTAGGTTGACAGGAGCTGGGGCTGAAGACGGTAGCTCACACAGTCTCGCAGCACTAGGGTCTTGAACTGCTGTCCTGCCTGCCTTCCGGTCTGCAATTCAGCATCTTAACCACTAAGCCACCACGGCTGGCCATACCATATCGCTTCCATGCAATCTGTAGGGCACAGAGTCCCAAGAATGTGACATATGCACCTGTACTCTGTCACCACCAGTGTGACCAGCCCCAGCACACATCTGTGCTATGTTATATAGGCTGCAATTGTAGCCCCACTTACTTTGGAGTAAGCCCTATTGGCTATAATGGGACCTACTTCTGAGTAGACATGCATCGGATTGGGCTGTAAGTCTCTTTCATGTAGAAACTATGTATATATGTGGAAGTATGTATGTATCCTGCCAACCTAGCAGTTCCAAAGCATGTCAATGCGAGTAGATAAATAGGTACCGCTTGCGGGAAGGTAAACAGCGCTCCGTGTTCCAGCTGCATGCTACGCGCTGCAGCAAGGAGAGTCATGCCGACCACATGACCACGGAGGCGTCTTTGGACAACGCTGGCTCTTCGGCTTTGAAATGGAGATGAGCACCACACCCTAGAGTCGGACACGACTGGACTTAATTGTCAGGAGATACCTTTACCTTTATGTATGTAGAAGTACTGTATATAGAAACTATTACCTTATTATGTGATGGTTCCATTCTGCTTGCAATTTGATAGGCACTCAACCACCCTAAGTATACAGAGAAGCGGGATCTACAACGAAAAATGCTTCATCTCTCCAACCATAATGCCCAGTTGGTTCAAGTGGGTCAATTCTTATTCCCCCCCCCTCCTTGACCTCCCCACACGCCATAGTCTATAGCAGTGATAAAAACAAACAGATTTTTCAGGACTGATTATACCATAAAATCAAAATCCTATGGAATAAAATCATTTTCCAAGTATTGTTAGAAAATGGGAAATTAGGAGGGATAGCCTCCCTAGGCAAGGTGTTCCAAAAGCACAGGGCCACCACTGAAAAGGCTCTGTCCCAGCCACACTTCTGATAGAGATGGATCCACAAGTAGGGGCTCTGTGGCTGATCTTAAACACTGGGCAGCTTCATACTGGAAGTATTAGCATACAAGCATATAAGATCTATGATTAGCATATGAGATCTATGAAATGATATGAAGACAAAATTACTAAGGAGCACAGTGCCATGGATACAGGAAAGGGGAGAAAATGAAGAAACGACCCAACAAAACATTTACAGCACAATCCTAACCAACTTTCCAGCACTGGTGCAGCTGCAATGCAGCCCCAAGGTAAGGGAACAAATGTTCCCTCACCTTGAAGACTTTGCACCTCACCTCCATGGCTGTCCCTGCACTGCAAGTTGCAGTGTACAGTGCACTGGAAAGTTTGTTAGGATTGTGCTGTTAGTATGTTTCACTGGGACGCGGAGAAGGACTTAGCATGGTGAAAGGGAGAGTTTCGAAGCAAAGAATCTTTTTTAGTCCATAACTTTCAAGTCAAGTATTTCTCATCACTATATCACATCTAACACTTTGCTTAACGGGCCAAAGAAACTTTAAGTGGCTACTGATCGGATACACCATAAAAATTTATTCTAATTAATATTCATATATCTTTTCATGTGACATTTAGCTCCGTCACCCCACTTGAGCGATCTGTGACCAACAGAAACCTTCAGGAAAGAAATAAATTAGAGAAAGGTTACAATTTTGTGACTGCAAAAACCCTACTGGGAAAATTGGGGAAAGATTATCAGTTTTCTCTTTTTCAACACAGAATATCCTAAAGATATGAAATAAAGTAGTACTTTCTTTTCCATTCCAATAAAGCTTATGTGCACATTGTTGTAATATGTATTACATATTAACTTAAATTGTTGTAATTTGGAAATTTGTTACAAATTCCCACAGAAACAACACTGCTTCATGTGATAAGAACCAACTGCTTATTTTTCAAGGTAACTTCAACAGTGAACATCAGTGCCACTACCTGCAACAACCACCTTACAATTTCTTCCAGAGCAGCTTCTTGTTCCTACAGTGTTCTAGGTCGGACGTAAATGGCTCCTCTCCATCCAGAACTAGTTCATGCTCTTCACCAGATACACAAGCAAAGTTCTAGTCTAGGCCAGGAGTTCTCAACCTGTGGTACCCAGGGGTACGCAGACCACAGGTTGGGGGTACGCGAGAAGCTGCCCGTTATCAGCTGCTGTGATCAGCAGCTGATGACAGGCAGCTGTAGGCATTTTTTCTGGGTTGTGCGCGAGCACTGCAACCAAGGAAAAACTATTACAGCCCTCCCGATGTTCCCCGTAGCGAGATCCAAGATGATGGCAGCCGGGAAACCAGGTAGGGGAAGCTACGGGGGACATCGGGAGTCGAATTGGCAGGGCTGTAGTTTTTCCCTCCAGGTTGTAGCGTGGGCAGGAGGACCCGCTCACCCATGCCACAACCCGGGAAAAATACATTTTAAGGGGGCACGTGGGGGTACTTGGGGGTTACATTTGGGGATACATGGGGAACCGGAGGCCCGCATAGGGGGTATGCGGGCCTCCAAAGGTTGAGAACCCCTGGTCTAGGCTATAATGCTACCATATGGAAGTGAGAAATGCCAAGTTACAGTAATCTGACTACAGGGCCTGTCATCTCAGCCCTACCAGTACCACCTCAGCTGTGTTGCTGTTGCAACTTCTGCTGCTCTGTTGTCATAGGAGACCTTAGGCTAGGCAGCCAACCTTGCAGAAACAATGGGGAAGCTGAGGTCTATGAGAAACTCTGGGCCAAAGTAAATAACATTGTCATTTATTTACATTGAATAAATGATATCCTTGAAGGTTCAGATCAACTGGGGAACTTTGGAGCCTTTGACCAGAAATGGTCAGATAATACAAGCTGCTTTTTTATTTTTATTTTTATTTTTCACATTTTTATACCACCCTTCCTCCAAGGAGCTCAGAGTGGTGTACATATTTCCTCCCCTCCTTTTTGTCCTCACAACAACCCTGTGAGGTAGGTGGGGCTGAGAGATAGTGACTGGCCCAAGGTCACCCAGGAAGCTTCGTGGCTGAGCGGGGAATTGAACCTGGATCTTCCAGGTCTAAGTCCGACTCCCAAACCACTACACCATCCTGGCTTTTCAGGTAGGACAGAGACAGGTGGTGTTTTAGGGCCAATCCTCCCCACCTTTCCAGCACTGATGCAGCTATGCCAATTTTTGTCTCATTTTAATTGACATGTTAACGTCTTTTTAGTGCTAATTGTCCATCTCACACTTTTCAGATGGGGTTATATTAGACAATTAAGTAAATAAATTGTTTCTCTAGACTGGACCTAAGAAGAGACTACTGCCTACATATATTACAGAGAAAATGTTTATAATAGAATGAAGTTATGCCAGAGCAATTCTGTTTTTAGGGAGGGTAACCATCAAATGGTATAATTTGGCCCCAGTCATGGTTGTTCATGTGACTCAGAAAAGTGCAAAATCATTTAGCAACACTCTTCTTCAACAACTCTCCACAATCAGACTTTTGGACTAGTTTTGTGACATCAAAAATTTATGTGTGTTGTGGTGAAATGGGGAGGTGGGGATCTGGTCCTGTAGAACCCATTACCTCCTCTACCTGTCAACTCCCCTCCCACAGTTCTTTAAATACCAATATGAGAGGATTCTAAAATCCCACCTGCTTCAATCAATGACATGTAAGGAAATTCTTTTTTAATGGTAATAGGGGACCTCTCCCAGTCTCCCTTTTCTTCCCCAATATGGGCACCTTCACTAATCATATGCTGCCCCCCTACACTAAAATCCTTTTCCCCATTAAGGTGTAGGTATAAGAATGATTACACAACCCAATATTAAACATCAAAAATAAAGTATGAACTTTATTTAAAAATGTAATAAACATGTTGCTTTATGTGTTTAGATGTTCTGTAACTTATGAGGACCTCATAATGAGGTTACTCTAATACCAGCTCTCAAGAATGACTAGATAGACCACATGGCTAGTTCAATTCCCTAAGTAATTTAGATAGTCAATTACCCCTTCCTATCTCCATCCCACTCACACTCACAAAATGGAGGGCTTCCTTGGAAGACAGGCACACTTCAGGCAGAGTCAGGCTTCCACACTTCAGGCAGAGTCAGGACTCTGGAAAAACTTCCTAAGTCTTCCCTCAAGTCCTCACAACAAAGGCCTCAGGATACCCAAGCTCCTGCTGAATCATCACCCAAAGATGCCACCCAATAGTTGGTTCCTGGCTCTTTATTCAGAAATAGCTTCTGGGAAGGCCTTCTTAAGATCTCTCCCCAACTTCTTCATTGATTTTCAGCCACGAAGTTCCTCTTTGGTCTTTGTGTCCTCTGCCTCTTCCTCCTGGCAACACTGCCTCTCAAATCACAATCAACATTTCATTTCTCTCCGGTTCTACTGCCTCTTTTATTTTGACCCTCTCACAGTCTCTGTGACCAATTGCATGACACATACCGGTACTCTCAATTCTACTGATCACTAGTACATAGTTATAAGCCAATGAGAACTCTCGGAGGGAATTTTGAATAACTAACTGGAAGTGGTCACCGGTTGACCAATCAGGTTAATGATGCCTTCTGGACAATTTAGATAATTTCAGCACAATCAAACCTCCACAGTTCTGCCATCTTTCAGTAGCTGGTCTACATTACTGATACAACTCTACCTTTTATTTCCCTCAACACAGTCTGTCAAGATTAAGGCCCATACAGTGTATGTTCTCACAGATTCCACTTGCTCACCTTTAACCTGAAGTTCTGTTTACAGAGTTACCTCTGAAACTTGTTTCCTTTGCTCCATGCTTACCCTGTCTCTCTACAAATCAAGTGTTTAAAGCCACCAGCATTTACGAATTCACAACAACCACATTAACACACAACAAAAATGACATTTCTTATCATTTCTAAAGAATCATATGTCTGTTTTTTTTAGATCATACCAATTCCGATTGCACAGGCCAATAAGGGTCATTAAGCACCAATGGGTCTCAGAGTCTTTCTTCAGAGTCAATCACACTGGAGACTTCACTAGGGATCTCATTTTCCTTCCACACAAGATCTGCAGGGCAAAGAAGGCAAATGAACTATGAAAAATATAATCACTGCTTTTACTGTTGCTTTTTTGTCATAAAAATTCCATTTATTTAAATTCCATTAAAAAGCACATTTGGCTGCCGAGAGCATAAATATATATTTTTGTTATATTTACAATTTTTCATCCCCCTCAACAAAAAAGTCTTTGACATTTCTTTCAATCAACATATTTAAAAACAATTTGCATACACAGGTTTATGATATTTTCCATGCACACATATACTGATGAGTGACAGCAGGTGATTAGATGTATGAACCCTTCACAGGTAGGTTATCTTACACAAGATCTATACTATATCTGACAAGAAAAGAGAATATTTTACACTTTTCTATAACAGAGATGGGTACAAATAAATAGCAAAAAAATGGTGTGTGTGTGTGTGTGTGTGTGTGTGTGTGTGTGTGTGTGTGTGTGTGTGTGTGTGTCCACTTTGTATTTTGTTCTTTGAGTGCACAAAGCACTTCACGGGTATTATCTTGCTGTCATTCTCACAATAGTCCTGTAAGTAGTGGTGTCGCTGGAGGTGGGGCGGAACGCTAAGTTCCGCAGCGCCCTGACCTCCGTTACTCACCGGCACGAGGCGGCCCCACCCCCTCGCCTTTGGAGCCATTCAGTGGAGGGAAGGCAACGCATAGGGAGTCTCCTGCCGTTGCCTTCACCCCACTGAATGGCTCCAAAGGTGAGTGGTGGGGCCGCCTCGTGCCAGTGAGTAACGAAGGTCAGGGCGCTGTGGAACTTAGCGTTCCGCCCCACCTCCAAGGATGCCACTGCCTGTAAGGTATTATCATCCCGGCTCCCTGTCAGTCTCAGCTGGAAAACTGAGCCTGAGGGTCCAATTGTATCCAACTTTCCAGCTCCAATTCGGCCGCAATGCAGCCCCGAGGAAAGGGAACAAACATTCCCTTACCTCAAGGAGGCCTCCGTGACTGCTCCCCCCCCACTGCACAATGCAGCGCACGCCCCATTGGCATGGCTGCATCAGTGCTGGAGAGTTGGATAGGATTGGGCCCTTAGAGGGAGCTGCTTGCCTAAGACCACCTAGTGAGTTAATGGCAGAGGCAAGACTGAAACCAGGAAAGTCCTGATTCACCGTTCAGTCTCTCAGCCACTATATTCTACGGTACATGAAAAAGCAGACAGAAGCAGACTTGGCAATTAAAGGGGTTATGCTGGTAAGCTGTCATATTTCTTTCCCAGTAATAGGTATTTCATGTTGGACCTGATATATACTAAGAGTAGAACTCAGGGTTAGGTTAGGGTTCATCTGACAATTCTCCTGCTTCAAAGTGTCAAGCATGGTGAGATTCCCATGCACAAAGTATCTACGTGTTCAAGTTTCCCACAGATATCCCTGTGTAATATCTGTGCAGATAAGCCATATTCGCTAATTAGGCTTTGTGTGGAGTCCACACATTGAAGAGTGTGACAAACACATCACTTAGCCCCCGCTTGCATGCTGACAAACTTCCCCAGTCCCCAACCTACTGTTCAGTATGTTTCTGCCATAACAAAGGTGAAGGGAAAGAGAGACCCTCTCTATGGTTGCCAGCTTGGAATGCTCCACCTGGCAATGCAGACAAATGCTGAGCACTGAGAGGCCAGGACTGGGGCTAAGAGAGCATGTGTTATTGGCATGCTCTAGAAAAATCCCTTACACGTTTGTCTCCACAGGGAGATGAATAACTGAACACAGCATTCATGTAGATGTTTTACTTGTGATTTTCTGCTGCAATGATTTGTTCTTCTTCATTGAGAAATAGATTTTGATTGTTCTGAAGTATTTAAAGCATACTGTTTAAAGCAATTACTGTAAGCTGCCTTGAGAACCAACTTGTCAAAAGGTGGGATATTATATTGTATTATAAATAAAGTAGTTCAGGCCAAAACCATAGAGCAGTGGTTCTCAAAGTTCTCCCCGGAAACCGGAAACCGGAAACCGGAAGCCCCCGAAGATCGCTGCAAAACGGCTGTCTGAAGATTGGGGAGGCCTGCAGAGGGTTGCACAGCTCCCCCAAGCCAAGCTCCCCCAAGCTCCCGGTAACTCCCCCCAAGTTCCAAGCTCCCGCAAGCCCCGGTAAGTGTGGGGGCGGCGTTTTGGGCACTTTGACAGCAGCGGCAGTGGCGATCCCCTGGATCACCGCCACCGCCGCCATGCTGTCCCCGCCCCTTAAGGGGCAGGGGACAGTTAAGGTTCTCAATGGTGGGTCACGACCCACAGTTTGAGAACCAGTGCCATAGAGCAATGAAGTGTTCTAGTTTCCCCCTTGATTAGAATTTCCTGTTTGCTTGTTTATGCCAATAAAAAGGGTATGGTATGGTATGGTATGGTATGGTATGGATTAGAATTTCCTGTCTCTGATATCTTCTCTGCCTTTTGGTACACTGCTTCAAGTACATACTCTAAAACCAGGAGCAGCAAAGGAAATGTAAGTAGGCCTTAAGACTACTTGAAGTTATCTTAGAGGCCCCCTCCCCCCAAAAAAAATCACAGACTTCTCAAGTCCTCAGTTATATAAATAGCGGCTGAAGTCCACACTACAGAAGCAATTACATTTTAAATTCCCAATGTCCTCCTTCTTTCAAGTATAATGTGAAAAAAATCAGTCTGCTAACAAACAGACAAAGCCCAATGAGCAAAAAAACAAAAACAAAAGTTGGATGTAATCCATTGAATAAAATATCCTTAGAGGAAAACTTTCTGGTTCCCCACTTTTTTTTTAAACCAATGTCTATGGGAGAATATTTCTAGACTACATATAGTTTTGGCTTGGTTCCACAAAATGAACTGTAGAATTGCCTCAATTTAATTACTACCCCATGAAGCATTCTGACAGCCCCAATGCAATGCTTAGCAAGCATTTTACCTCAGACAGCTTCAAGATGTATTGCAGCACTGAAATTACAATACGTACCATGACTTGTTCTGTCATCCCACTCAGAGAAAGCAGCAAGCTTGTCTCTTTAATAAGCTGTCTGATATACCACCCATTTCACCTGTAAAAACAAAGGTAAAATGTACGTAACCATAAGTTAGTATTCTAACTGCAAGCATAAAGTTTGATTTTGTAATACAGGTATATACATGTATTTTCATACACACACATTAACAGCCCAATCCAATACTCCAGATACCTAAGTGTAGTTCCACGTATGCTGGTGCAACGACAGTCCCGCCAGCGTAGAGGTCCACTTGCCCACAGATGCGCCACACAGCGGCGGAACTTGGGTGGAGCGCGTACCATACCATACCATACCATACCCAGGCGCTCGGGTGGGCTGGGGGGCGCGCTCAGAGAACTTACCATCCCGAAGCGCCGCACTGGATCGGCCCTCCCTCCCTCCCTGGAGCCCGTTCGGCTCCAAAATGAGCGCAAAACGGGCGGGGGGATGCGTCGACGTGACGCGACGCAGGCCCCGCCCCACACGCCCGGGCGCCAGGAGGGCGCCCGTCGTTTCTGGTGCCACATATCACACACGCTGGTGCAACATCATAAAAACGCTGTACTGATGGAGCTCAGACACCGGTGCTATTCCACCAGTGGAGAGACCAAATTGGGGAGATCAGGCTTAACATGGACATGGAGGGGTCAATGAACACCATATATCCCAAGCATCCCTCAGACAACCGACATGTCCCCAATGCTGGAAAAATGCCACACCGATGACAGAGCTGGCATAGGAAGGAGTAACCCCATAGGGAACAATGGGGAAGGGAAGAACAACAGAAAAATCTCAACTCCCATTGCACCAAAACAACCCCCTCCCCTGACAGGGAGATTTCAGCTCAGAAGAGAAAATGCATTGCACAAGGCTATACCTCTTTGGCCTCTGAAAGGAAAACTTTGATGATGAAAACTATGGTGAAAGGGCACCTGGCACACAGAGGGAGCATTTTGTACAACCTCTTGCCCTTCACAACATGTATTCATTAACTCTCGTCTTCTCAGAATTCTGATACTCTGATTGCAGGTATTCTGCCCCAGGAGAAGTCCAACTGGAACCTCTACCTCACCACCCCAACAGGGGAAGCAAGGACAATGTACCCCACACAGGTAAGCAAAGAGGGGGAGGGAATTCCATGCCACCACACATTGATGTTGCAGCTCTGTCTCACACCTCCTCTCCCTTTCTGACCCTTCAGGATGATCAAATCTGTCTCTGCTATAAACTGTGTTGCCTAACCATCCGTTTTGCAACAGCCAAGAGCAGGGAGTGTCTGCTCCCTTTGGTGAATGCCAGGGATTCCAACCATTGCTACTCCTGGACAAAAACTCATCAGAATCATTATTGTTTTTCAGGACTGCACCATTGGCACAGGGGGCTGAACAGTGGTCCACTGCAGCGTTCCACTGCAGCCCACTCACTCCAGGAGAGGGAAAGGTAATAATTTTCCAAGCCTCACAGGCAAAGACAACATGCAGACCCCAAAGGAAACCTACAAGCTGCCTTGCTGCAGTGACCAATGTGAGCCCAGCTGCTGCTCATCTACTTGTTTCAGGCAAGCCCCAGTGGCTCCAAACTCTATGACAGACAGTGAACCAACTGGTGCAGTTAGACCACACTAGCAGTTAGACTTGGCAGTCTGTTAGATAACTTGCAATGGCACAACAATCCTGTTGGAAGGAGATGGTTGGCAACCCCACTTATGTGTTTCTGGTGCTGCCCTTTCTGGTGCTGTCCTATCACTGATACAGTTCAAGAAACACTTTGACCGGATCACACTTCTGGTCTCTTTGTTAATAGACAGAGATCCCTTCTTCCTACCTTAGTTGTTTCTTACCTCAGCTGGCCTCAAGTGGAGGGGCCTCCTTGCTCCCAGGGTCTGCAGATCCTCACTCCATGTCTACTTGGGTCTAAACAAGGGGATGCTCCTCTATAGTCATGAACCTCCTGTTCTCTGCTGCCATGGTGTATGGCAGACAGTTGCAGGGGGCAAAGAGGGCAGCATACAGACAGCTATGCCAGCAGGTGCCAGTGATGAAGCAAGGGGCACATGGAGTGTGTGGATGTGGCTAGATCGGTGTGTTGGTGCAGTAGGTGCCCTGTGTCATATGCCAGCACAATGACTGGCCCATGCAATGCTCCCTCTGATAGGTTCATGTGCCCAGCCAGATGTGCCTCTTGGCAGTGGTGCAAGGTGTTAAATGCTGGATAAGGTGCTCTTTGTCTTCTGCTGTGGCTGGGTGGTTAGAGAGCAGCTTTGTGGAGTAGCTGGTATGGGTTCTAGACCTACCTCCCCATCTTCTTTTGTCCCTGCCATGGGTTCTTCTGGCCAGTCATGCAAAAGGTGAATATCTTGCAAGTTAATGCAGGGTTCAAACCCATCATGTCCAGTTCCCAGTCTTTGTGCAGTGAGCTACCAGAACCCAGTTTTGCCTGAGTGTTGTTGAGGCTCCCCTTGTGACTGCCAGTCCTTCCGCTGGCAAAAGGGTTCCTTCCAGCTGGTGAGTGAGTCCTCCCACAGGGACTCAAACCCTTACCATGGAGAGGCCTGTTTGTTTGTTTCACATGGTTGCCATATTTGGAGGAAGCTATCTTTCTCCCTTGTTCTGCTCTGCTCATAGCCACAACCACTAGAAAAGATACTAGGATGAACAGGGACAGTTCCCCCACCATCACATTTATTTGTTTATTTATTTAAAAAAAATTATATCCCGCCTTTCGTATGCCAAGGCAGATGCCCAAGGCGGCTTACAACAGAAGTTAAAATACATAACTTAAAAAATACATTAAAATACATGACTGTACATAACAATTTTAAAAACAATAAAATCCATGGGGGGGGACAGCATGGAGCAGATAAGCAGCATGGCAGAGCATCTTGAGACACAGAAGGCAGACCACAGCCCATCACCCAAATGCTAGACGAAACAAAAACGTTTTGAGCCCTCGCCGAAAAGTCATGAGGGAGGGGGTAGTTGTCAGATCCCCTGACAGGGAGTCCCACAGTTGTGGCGCCACAGCAGAGAAGGCTCGCCCACATGTTGCCACTCCCCTAACTTGCGATAGAGGTGGCACTCGCAGGAGAGCCCCCTCAGATGACCTAAGAGAGCGGGCCAGAATGTATGGGAGAAGGCGGTCCCTCAGATATCCTGGACATGGGCTTTAAAGGTCATTACCAGCACCTTGAATTGGGCCCGGAAACGAATGGGCAGCCAGTGCAGCCGCTGAAGCAGCGGTTCAACAGAGTCAAACCGCCTAGCTCCAGTGACCACCCGGACCACCGCATTCTGCACTAGTTGCAGCTTCCAATCCGTCTTCAAGGGCAGCCCCATGTAGAGCGCATTACAGTAATCCAGTCTTGAAGTCACTAAGGCGTGGACCACCGTGGTCAGGTCCGATCAACTCAAGTATGGCCGCAGCTGGCGCACCAGCCGCAGCTGGGCAAATGCACCCCTGGTCACAGCCACCACCTGGCTTTCCAGGGAGAGCTGTGAATCCAGAAGTACTCCCAAGCTGCGCACCCGTTCCTGCAGGGGGAGTGCAACCCCATTCAGAACGGGCAGGTGACTCAGTACCTGCATCGAAGCTTTCCTGACCAGTAGGACCTCTGTCTTTTCTGGATTCAATCTCAAACTATTAGCCCTCATCCAGACCCCAACCGCCTCCAGACAGCGCTCCAGGACTTCCACAGCCTCCCTGGAGCGAGATGGCAAGGAGAGATAGAGCTGGGTGTCATCAGCATATGGGTGACACCCAGCTTCACATCCCTGGATGATCTCTCCCAACGGTTTCATGTAGATGTTAAAAAGCATGGGAGACAGAATAGAACCCTGTGGCACCCCACACTGTAAAGGGCAGGGCACCGAACAGGCATCTCCCAGCATCACCATCTGGGACCTGTCAGCCAAGTAGGAACGGAACCACTGCAAGGCAGTGCCCCCTAGTCCCAACTTGGCCAGCTGACCCAGAAGGATACCATGGTCGATGGTATCGAAAGCCGCCGAGAGGTCCAAAAGGACCAGCAGGGATGCACTCCCCCTGTCCAGTCCTCGGCGAAGATCATCCAACAGGGCGACCAAGGCTGTCTCCATCCCAAAGCCCTGCCTGAAGCCAGACTGAAAAGGGTCCAGATACTCCGTTTCATCTAGTATCCCCTGGAGCTGAGACGCCACCACCCGCTCAATCACCTTACCTAAAAAAAGCGGATTGGAAACTGATCGATAGTTATTTAAATTGGAGGAATCCAAAGATGTTTTTTTCAGGAGGGGGCGCACAATTGCGGTCTTCAAGATGCTAGGCATCATTCCCTCTCTCAGAGATGAATTTACAATAGGTTCCACCCAGTCGGCCAGCCCAACCCGCACAGATCGTATTAACCAAGCTGGGCAAAGGTCAAGCGGGCAGGAAGACTATCTCAAACTACAGAGGACCTTATCCACATACTCAGGCTGTATAAGGTGAAAAGAATCCATAATGATGGAATCGACAGATGCCGTAGGGACAACTTCTGGAACTGTTAAACCAGAGTCCAAGTCGTGGCGAATCTAAGCAATTTTATCTGCGAAGTACAGTGCGATCTCATTACAGCGGTCCGTCGAACACTCCAACTCACTCGCTACAGGAGCCGAGTGGAGCAGATCCCGGACAGCTCGAAAGAGCTCCGCTGGACGGCTACTCGCAGACGCAATGGTGGCAGAGAAAAACGCCTTCTTCGCTGCCATCACCGCCACGGAGTAGGTCCTGAAATGGGCTCTAGCCTGTGTTCGGTCAGATTCATCACAGGTTTTCCTCCACCGTCGCTCTAGGTGTCGGCCCAGTCATTTCATTGCCCGCAGCTCCTCAGTAAACCAAGGAGCCGCCTTGGCTCGACGGCAGGGCCGTGGCCGTTCAGGAGCGATCCAATGCTCTAGCTGCCTCCCCATACCACAGGGCAGCCAGAGCATAGGATGAATCACTAACCCGGGAAGCTATATAGCAAATATCAAAGATCCATTACTTTATGCCAATGTATTTAAATATAATCAATTAATTGATTGTTCAATTGGTTAAGGGCAGATGATAAATCAACTGCACATTAGTTCATCAGTTGACAGTGCTGCTTTTATAAATGCACATATTTTTGAAGTGTCTGCTGGCAGTGTCTTCCTGGGTCCAGTCAACCAATTCCACCCCCCACCCCCGGAATGCCCCGTTCTGCCCTCCCCATGTCCCTTTGTTGCCCGGCAGTGAACTCACCTTCCCTGATGGGCGCTCCTCTAGATCCGGAGTGGGGAGAGCGACCCTGGCCTTGGTGCTGGTGCTGCTTACTCCCAGGGTGCTACCAAGTACTTTACGGCATGTTTGCAACACCCTGGACTGGTGGAGCAGCCGCTCTGCCAGTCGAAGACTGGCGACGATTACACTGTTAGACTGCAATCCTAAGCACAGTTACTAGGGAGAAAGCCCCATTGAACAAAATAGGACTTACTTCTGAGTAAACATGTATAGGATTTTGGAACAGCTTGAATTACACGGGTAAAAAGCCATGGCAGAAAAAGTTTTTAAAATGATAAGAACAGGCAACACAAGTTCATTCACATGAAAAAAAATATAATATTAAAATATACTAAAAATATCATATTTTTTCACGTGAATGAACATATGTTTGCCTGTTCTTATCATTTTAAAAACTTTTTCTGCCATGGGTTTTTACCCACGTAACTCAAGCTGTTCCAAGATTGTTGCTGGTCATGAAAATGTATAGGATTGTGCTATAAGACGACATGGAACGTCTCTTTCAGACTGGCTTCTCGTTTTTTCGTTTTTTAGGAGAATGATGTCACTCTGCCCTACTCTGAAGGCGGCACCACAGGGCCCTGACACTATTCTTTTCGTTCTGATCCATGTTACCATGCCAGTTACCATGCAAATTCATGTTAGTGGATTGAATCCCTCATTTGTCATTCCTGAGACCTAGTTTGTAAAAGACCACTGAATTAAACCATATTTCTTTCGATTTGCTCCTATGGAAGCAATTTTAAAATGAGCAATGACACCACCTGTTATTAATCATCACTCTTAGGTTGAGCACTCAATAGACCAAAATTTGCTTTTGTCAGACATAACACACTAGTACAAAAACCATTATGTGTGTTTCTGTTTTACTGCAGGAGAAGCACTTAATCCTGGCTTGCTGTCTATAGTTATTTAAGATACATTTATAAACAGAGGTCTTCCTGAGGGATCCATAAATCATACATTACTTCTTAGTTATGCCATATTTTAACACAGTGTTAACATGCAAAAATAAAGCTTTGTCACTTACAATGCTAATAAACTTGTCTTGCTGTGTTGTGTGGAGGCTAATCCATGTACCACCCATACTGCCATATCACCATGCCAGGATGGTGTAGTGGTTTGGGAGTCGGACGTAGACCTGGAAGATCCAGGTTCAAATCCCCACTCAGCCATGAAGCTTCCTGGGTGACCTTGGGCCAGTCACTATCTCTCAGCCCCACCTACCTCACAGAGTTGTTGTGAGGACAAAAAGGAGGGGAGGAAATATGTACACCACTCTGAGCTCCTTGGAGGAATGGCAGTATAAAAATGTGAAAAAAATAAAAAATAAAATACTGAAGGCAGTTACTAAATATGAAGATCCGGTTTACCACCAGCTTTAGTATGCTACTACAGTAATGAACTTCAAAGCACACAAAGGCTCATGCTCTTCCTTTGTATAGCCCCTGACCTCAGTGCTTTGCTTTTTATCTTTATATAAAAGGGAAATATGTTTTCTCAAAAAAGCCTAGCTTAGGCTAGGGATATTGTGTCCACCACCACCACCACAGCATAATAGTCTGTGAAAGTGATCTCTAATTCTTTATCTTTGTTCAGAGTGTTTTTTCTTCTTTATGGGCATTATAATTTTGGACAGCAGAAATTCTTGCTTTCAGTAACCTGATAGTAACTTGAGTGGAGTCCCTATGCTGGTGTGTGTGTGTGTGGGGGGGTGCAGACCGCACTACGTGACACCCTCAGGGGGGGTGACATCACTAATGGTCAAAATTGTGAAAACATTTGTCTTTAAGAATATTTGAACTGTGGTGCTGGAGAAGACTCCTGAGAGTCCCTTGGACTGCTAGGAGATCAAATCAGTCAATCCTAAACGAAATCAACCCTGACTGTTCCCTGGAAGGACAGATACTAAGGCTGAAACTCAAATATTTTGGCCACCTAATGCGAAGAGAGGACTCTCTGGAGAAGACTCTGATGCTGGGAAAGATTGAAGGCAAAAGGAGAAGGGGAAGGCAAAGGATGAGATGGTTAGACAGCATCACCGATGCAACGAACATGAAAATGAGCGAACTCAGTAAGATAGTGGAGGACAGGAAGGCCTGGCGGGATATGGTTCATGGGATCACGAAGGGTCGGACACGACTTAACGACTGAACAACAACAACATGTTATATATCATTCGATGCATAATCACATGCAGAATGCAATGAAGCTTTGAAATATCTGTCTTCTATCAAAAGATATGGCCAAATAACTGGAAACAGAAAACACAACTACTTTGTGTAACAAAAACTGGATTTCCTTAACTCAAAACAGACCAATGAGACTGATTGTTCTGAGAGCCGAGTTGGTTACTGATTTGCTGGCTGACCTGTACTATTATATATGAAAATAAATAAAGTTCATGCTCTCATACTGGGTGATGCAAACCCTTGTGATGCCTTTGTTTAGGCTGCAAACATACATTAGGCTGTGAGTATAATATTGTAAATTTAAAGGTGAAATTTTGATTAAGTGGGAGGTGGGGCAATTGCATGGGGGTGGGGCGATGATGCATTTCCCCGCCCACTGCATGGGATAAGGTTCACCATGGGGGTGACGCACTGACCTCCCGCACCATAATAATAATTACTTATTGTTACTAAAATCACACTTAAAGCTTAAATTTTACATACTTCCTAAACCTAGAGAGTCAGGTTTTCATAGACCTCTCTGGGAAGGGAGATCCACAGCTGAGGCACTGTGAGCAAGACAGCAGCTCTTACAGATGTTAACTTGTGAAATTATATTTACTCACAGCCCAATCCTATCCTTCCTCCCCACAGTGGTGCAGCCGTTCCGATTGAAATCCCCTTTCCCCTCCATAGGCCTCCAGCCCCGCAATGGGCTTCTTCGGACTGGTGCCAGCAATTTCGCTGGCACAAGTCCAAGGAGAGACAGGGGTGGGGAGGCTGCTGCCAGAGACGATAGGATCTGGCACACACCATCACACACCATCACAACCAGATCCACGCCCTCCTGCTGTCTCCCCATACTAACCCAGTTTTGTCCCTCCCCACCCATGTTCTGCTGTCCCCAATCCCCCCCCCCCACCTTCCCCACTGGCTTACCTGCTCCGGCTAGCGGTCTGGCATCGCACGAAGGAAGGCTCTGGCCTTCCCGACAGCGCGCTACTCAACGCACTGGTGAAGCACGCTTCACAGCTGCTTTTCACCATCCAGCACTGGCAGAACACTAGTTCTGCCAGTGCAAAGAGCCCATAGGATTGGACTGTTACTTATGACCCAATCCTATTGAGCCTTTGTACCTGTGGAGTGTGCGCTCTGCCAGCGCTAGCTGTCGCAAATGTGCCTTAAAGTATGTTGTAACAGCATTCTTTCCAGGATTGCCAGCGGGAAGGCCATACGAATTAACATTTCAGAAAGTAGCTTACTATTTTCATATATAAAAGAATAATGAATTTTACTTTACAAAAAAAAAAAAGCATTGTCTCTAGGGCAATAACTGGAATGTTAGTACAGTATAATATTAGCTTTAATAGACTTTGATATTGAATTTTTTACGTAACACAGATGCACAGAAACGTCACTGTGTATTTCTGGGTATTGGAAGAAACATGGAAGCAGTACCAGAGCCAGTGTAAGGCATTTGTGGTTTTGCTTTGGATCCCCTTGGAAGCCACCCTAATTTCAAACGTTGTTCTTGAGGAAGGTGTTAATGTAATTAAAAATTCTTGGCCTCCTTCAGCTTGTGTTTAAAACTCAGGATCTATAATAGCAGCTTGAATTTAACAAATATTAATACCGTTGAGTGTTTAGAGCAACGCCTGAAAGTAAATAGGGGGGGAAAAGGGCTTCCCCCAATTTTTCTGGATTTTTTTTGTGGAAATTAGACAGGTGAAACTATTTTTTAAAACAATTTTCAGAGTTCTAGGGTCACCCCACTGACCCCCCCCCCCCCAGAAGAGCAAAGATCACTGTTTTTAGGGAAAATTAGGCGCAGGAATTGGTTGCAGGGTACCCCCTCCTCACTGAAATTAAAAATGAAACTCTGGCTTTTTTTTTCATGGCCATGGCCCTGGCTTTTGAATCCACCTTGTTTGGAGCACCTCAGGTGCAGGGGAGCAGCTGTACACAGCTGTAAATAGGAGCAGCATCAAACCGTAACTAGGAGCAGCATCAAAATAGGAGCAGCATCAAAGGCGTTGCTCAAACCTCTCATTGGATCTTTATGTGTAGCAGAATAGACCTAAATGCAGCCATTTTCATCATATTGCATCATTTCTTATACTTTGTGAGTGGATTTCTGGCTTCTTCTCATGGCCAGGGCCCTGGCTTTTGAATCCACTTTGTTTCCAACAGCTCATTTGCAGGTGATCAGTTTTGCAAACCGCTGAACCATAAGCTGTCAATCGAAAGGTCGGCAGTTCGATTCCTGCGACGGGGTGAGCGCTCGTTGCTTGGCCAGCTCCTGCCAACCTAGCAGTTCCAAAGCATGTCAATGTGAGTAGATAAATAGGTACCGCTTGCGGGAAGGTAAATAGTGCTCCGTGTTCCAGCTGCATGCTACGCGCTGCGGCAAGGAGAGTCATGCCGACCACATGACCACGGAGGCGTCTTCGGACAACGCTGGCTCTTCGGCTTTGAAATGGAGATGAGCACCACACCCTAGAGTCAGGCACGACTGGACTTAATTTTCAGGGGATACCTTTACCTTTAAATAGGACCAACACCTAGGCATTGCTATAGGGACTCATTGGCACTTAAAGGGAACACTAATGCTGTTCGTGTAAGTTGGCTGTTTGTTACTGGGTTTTTTCTATTCCCCCCCCCTCAGGCTGAGCCTAATTTATGTGGGCAGGGGTTGAAGGTTGGGGCACTAAGAATGCTGTCTCCAGCCTCAAACTGCCTTTTGTAGGCTACTTAGTCTCTGCAGGATTTTTGCAGGGAGCTCTATGTAGATGTCTGGGGGGGGGGGGGGTTGGTGGTTTTTTCCCCCTTCATCAGGCTGAGCCTATCAGGGCAGGGTTGATAACAATTATGTCTCCAGCCTCAACAGCACCTGCAAGGTCTTTCATTATATACTGATTTTTGCAGAGACCTCATTATATATAAAATACAGAGTTTTGCAGGCATCTCATTATATACTTTTTTTTGCTGAGCCAACCCTGGTGACATGGTATTTTTCCAGCAAAAAGTGCATTCAAGGGTCAGGAACTAGCCTCCAGCTATGTGGGGGAGGGTGGAGTAACAGCCTTTGCTGATAAGCGTCCTGCCGAGAGTCCTTTTAACTTTTAAAACCCACAGCACATTGTGTTTGTTGAACGTTCTCAGGCGGAACTCTCAAGTCCAGCTGCAGTATGTCAAGGATTTGAAGGCTCATAAAAAAAAAACCTTGGAGGAACGGACTTGAAACTTGGGGTACAGTTAGCTGAGACATAGCCCTAAACACCCCTCAAGCGCAGTAGCTGTGTGTAAAGCACAACATTGTGTTTGTTGAGCGTTCTCAGGCGGAACGCTCAAGTCCAGCTGCAGTATGTCAACGATTTGAAGGGCCATAAAAAAAAACCCTTGGAGGAACGGACTTGTAACTTGAGGTACACTTAGCTGAGACATCTCCCTAAACACCCCTGAAGCACAGAAGCTGTGTGTAAAACACAACTATGTGTTTCTTTGAAATATTGTGTTGTCAGGTCTATGCTTTACATAGGAGTGAATGGACTAATTTGCTTAACCTTAAAATCCATTGAGTGGCCAATGCAACGCCTCTGCCCCAGGTGTATGGAACACCTGGGAATTTTTGGAAGGTGGTTATATCACTTTGGGGGGTCCCTTAGACATGTTGAACACAGTGGCATTTGGGGATTCTGGGGAAAGCAGACCGCGGGAGCAGATGGGTATTAAATAAGCAGTATTAATACTGCATATGAAATAAGCAGTAAACAAATATAACATTATTTAAATATTTTTGCAAATTGTCAAGACATGACCAGATTACAGAATTAAAAATTCTCATACTGCCAGGAAACTCCGTCGTTTAAAACAAATTCAGTGCTGGGGATTTCTGATGATGCCACAAATGTTTCTTGGCGAAACATCAAAGCCTGTAACATCTGTTGAGTTTGTTTATTAAAAAAACAATTTTGTTTTAAATGATGGAGTTTCCCGGCAGTATGAGAATTTTTAATTCTATAATAACATTATTTGCGTACAATGTGAATTCTGCTTCTATTTCTGCAATGACTATAATGCATTAAAGTAGTTTGCTTCAGGCACATTATAGAGCAGCAATAGCATTCTCCAAACTTGTGTTATCTGACGACTTTTCTGAAGTTACATTCTCTGTCCTATAGCAACAAGTCAACAGTCCTCAAGCATTTAGCATCTGCAGGTACTGAATGCGAGGGGGGGGAGCCCTGTTCCTGACCCATTGGCGTAGCTAGACTAGAGAAGAGGCAAGTAGTTCTGCAAGATTCCGTTACACCGGAGTCAGCAGCCCCTCCCCCTTGCTGTTGGAGCCATTCTGGCGGCAATGGCAACATGCAGGACACTCCCCTGTCACTGCCGGAATGGCTCCAACAGCAAAGGGGAGGGGCCGCTGACTCCGGTGTAACGGAATCTTGTAGAACTACTTGCCTCCACTCCAGTCTAGTTTCACCTCTGTCCTGACCTATATGTGTTCATTATAAGGTCTGTAAAGGACCCCCATGTTACAATTGTACTATATGCACAGGGGTCATCTATAAAACATTGGAATGAAACTGCAGAGGTCAGGGACAAATTGTCCCCCTGCCCCAGCCCCATATGTTCAGTATTTGTGAATGTGTTCACAAATACTGTATTGAATTTCTGAAAACGGCTGAAGTAAAATTTTGTAAGACACCGTCCTGTTTATGCAACCATCTGATTATTTAAACATTTGAATGTTCGCGAAGTCATTCAGATAAATGAAGTGGTCCCATATGTAACTTGAGTACACACTTCAGGATAGTGTGAGGAAGAAAAAGATACTTTTAATGCAGTAATACACACGAGACTATATAAAAAAAGATCTATAATAGTTCATGGTATAACTCCTTAGTTGGAAGAAATAATGAATTGACTGATTTGGCACACAAATTGGTAAGGTTAGATTGATTTGATGTTGTGGGTGGGCCTTTCTGTACTTCTGAAGTTGCAATGTTTTTATTTAAGGGAAAAATTGGATTTCTGGGCATGTGTGATATATAGCAATTTTAAATTATTGGAGTTCTTCATATTGTTAAGTGTGCTTCAGTTTGAAAGAGTGACGCTTTCCTACAAACGCCAGGAAAATTGCTCTGTAAGTCCAGAATCCCTGATTACCTCAGAATTGAAATGCTTACAGAATGCTGGAGTGTTCTAATAATTTTGCAGCTCTTTATGATTCATTGCCTAGAACCCCAATCATTTCTAAATCGAAGTGCTCCCATTATTTTGAAGTTTCATGCACTGCATAAAACGATTTAAGATTATTTTCAGGCATTTCATGTTTTATTTTTATATTTTTTAAAAAGAGGGGGAAAAAGCCTATGTCTTTTTTAGTATGTTTTAAAAGATCACAAATGGATTTAACCATTCACTATTTAAAATGGAAATTGAACCAAATTCTCTCAAAATACTATGATGTTGGCTGGCGGGGGGGGGGGAGATGTGAGGGATAAAAAAAAGAAGCATTGCCTTAGTAGCAGATGAAATACAAAATACAAGACTGTCCATGATCCTTGCTGAGAAAACAGAGAGGAACAATATATTGTTGTTGTGCAGACACGGGTCAGGTGAAGTACTGAGACTAAGGGCACAATTCTGGAAAAGGTGCCTGTGACAGAACGAGCGTTCCTTTGCCGGAAGCAGTCGTGAACGTGCCTTAAAGCACGTTCGCAACTACTCGGGAGCAAGGGAGGCCAGCGCAGCCTCCCTCACTCCGTCACCTGAACGCCCAGGTGGCCGCCAGAGAAGGTAGGTAAGGATCCGGCGGACACGGGGGCGTTTCGGTGGGTGAAGGAGGGGGGCCATTGGTGTAGCCGGCCCAGGAGGGGGCAGGAGATGACGTTGGCCATATCCCCGTGTCCGCCGGGCCGGCTAGGCTGTTACATGGCCTCCTCTACTTCCACCAGCTATTTAGCTGACGGAAATCCGAGGAGGCCGATAGGGCCGGCCCCCCGGTTTACACTCGGGGAAGGGGATGAGCGTCCCCTTCCACGAGTAGACCTCTGACCCACCGGTCGACGGACAGCCCGGGCTCAGGATCTGGCGGGCAGCCTTGGGCTGCCGGCCGGATCCTTAGTCAGGATTGCCCTGTATGAAAGTTAAAACAAATGTATAATATGCAATTTCACTTAGTCTTTGAAGGAAGAAATTAGCAGGCACAGAAGGCTGGTTCATGTATTTTTTATTTTTATTTTTGGCAAACATATTTTGTTGTTGTTGCTATCATTGTATCATCAAATTTTAGGGGAAGGTGATAAATTACTGTTTTTGTCTCCCACAATTCTGTTAGTGAATACTCATATGACTGTTCCTTTTAAATGGATATTTGAGAGGTCATTTATCAGACATTTTCAGTTCCGGTGGCAGAGTTATTTTCATTTATAAAAAGTAAAGAGTCTGAATTAGCTTGGTGTGGGTTTTTTTTTTCCTAAAAGGTAGGGTGTTCTTCATATTATTGAAAATAAAATGCAGGATGTAGGGAAGTCTTGAACCAGAATCTACTGAAGTCAGTAGCGTCGCTAGACGCGCGTCACCCCAGGGCAGGGGGGTGCACGTCACCCCCCCGCCCTTGGGTGACCCCCCCCAAACGTCCCCTCAGAGCTGAGCCTCCGCTCTGAGGCCGGGGAGCCAGCCTCGGAGTGACCAGCCCCGCCGGCGCTCCAGGGCCTTCTGAAGGCACACTGGCTCAAAACGTAAAGTTTTCCGTTTTTCGCACATGCGCAGTACATTTTCTGAGGGCAAAGGGCTGCCCATTTGCCCTCAGAAAAGTACTGCGCATGAGTGAAAAACGGAAAACTTTACATTTTGAGCCAGTGGGCCTTCAGAAGGCCCTGGAGCGCCGGCGGGGTTAGACGCTCCAAGGCTGGCTCCCCGGCCTCGGAGCCTCTGGACTCCGGAGGCTCCGAGGCCGGGGGAGCCGGCCTCGGATCGTCCGGAGTTGAGACGGTGACGCGCGGGTGACATGCATCACGGAGGTGACGCATGGGGGTGCGCGCATCACCCCTTTGCGTGCGTCACGTGCGCGTCACCCCCTGGCAGTCTGCCCCCCAGCCACGCTCCAACGACGCCCATGACTGAAGTTCCAACACCCAGCTATTCACTGGACTAGATGCACAAGCACTTGCCAAGCTTCCTGTCAAAGAACTGTTTCTTCTGTACAGATCTGCTTGGTCAGCCTAGCCAAGGGTTAAAAATGTCCAGGTCTGACTTGAGTTTTTGCCTGGACAATGGTCTATGATTAGGCCCAGATTTCAAGCTCCAACCTAGTGCTTCCTAGCCCAACGTCTACCTTATGTGCCTCCAGGCTTGTGTGACATGCCTCCTCGCTCCTTTGGATTGTCTAGGACAGGCTTTCCCAACCCGTGGTACGCGTAACCACAGGGCAGCAATACAAGGTGAGTCATAATGGTCTCCGAGATTTCAGCAAGCCATAACACCAGAACGGCCAGGGATACAGAAACACAGTGTATGGTGATAGAAAGAGAAAGTCTCCAAGTTTTGTATGTGCACAGCGGCTCATACTCGGTCAGTAGGAGAAGTTCCCGTCAGTCAAGATTACGCATTACCACAGCTATCACTCAGGCGGACCAGGCAACGCTGGTGCGAGTGTAGGCTGAATTGGATTAGAGGGTAGACATTTGCCATGTCACGAACGGAGGACACATCCAGCATTTGTAAGGTCTGTAAAAAAAACTTTGAACATGTCTCTTTCCATTACCATTAACTATGTTACCCTATCTCTTTCCGTTTCAATGTAGTGGTACACTAAAATCCCGGAGAACATTATGATTCACCTTGTATTTGAAGAAAATTTGGCTACTGAAAACATACTTTTCTAATCAGAAAGAATTTTCTTCATTTTATATACATTTGTACCTTGAAGCTCATCACTTCGAGTATATATGCTTGAAGTATATATACTTGAACCTTGAGCTTTGGAGAAAAAGAGGATAGAAATATTTAGACATGCTTGCTTTCCTTGAACGGATTCAGTGATCTGTCTGCACAGATGGACAGCAGGTTGGCCTTGGGCATACAAACATGTTGTTCCCAAGCATGCTTTCCCTACACAACATTTGGACAGATCTCTATTTTTTTTAAGTGATCAGGGAAGATGGAAATATCCAGGTAAACAGAACACAGATAACACTCAAAGAACAGTGCCATCCTATGCACACTTACTGAGAGTAACCCCGTTAAACTTAGTGGAACATACTTATGAGTAACTCTGCACATAATTACCAGATCTGCTTTTAAACATGTGGAATGTTGGCCTGGATTCCTTTAAAAGGGGATTGGACAGATTTATGGAGGAAAAGTCCATCACAGCTTACAAGCCATGATGGGGATAAGCAACCTCTTGGTTGTAGGTTTTCTCTGTGCCAGGTGCAAGGGAGTGGCGACAGAATACAGGTATCTTGTCTCGTGTGCTTGTCTCGTGTGCTATCTGGTGGGGCCACTGTGTGATACAGGAGGCTGGACTAGATGGGCCTTTGGCCTGATCAAGCAGGGCTCTTCTTATGTTCACATGGGAGAAAACTAATTTGTGCATTAGGATCCTGTGTAGTGGCCACTGGCCCAGCTCGATCAGCCACTGGCCCAGCTTGGCATGGCAGGCAAGGAAAGGAAAAGGGGGGGGGACGGGAGAGTGAAAGGTGCAAAAAAAAGCCAACTTTATTGTGCGAATATAACAATAATAGGAAAGGGAATCTAAGCAATGCAATATGTAAATAAAATTAGCCATTCATTCGCAGTTAGGTCCTAATTATAAACAGTTGCTATAGAGCGGAAGAGAGGAAAAAGAGATGGGAGGAGAAAGGAAGTCCTTAGAAGAATTAAGGGGACGCATGCACAATGGCGTGAGTATGGAGGGAGAAAACAAGAGGGAGAAGATATGTAGGGTAGTGAGAGGGAAGGGAAGGAAAGGGGGCAACATTGGGGAGTTGGCCGAGAAAGAAGAGAGAAAGTTTGTTTGGACCATGGCAAAAGGCTGCAGGTGGTAACCAAGGGCTACAAGCAAGGGGTGAGCCCCACAGGGAGCTGTGAATTCACTTCAGCCACTTGCACTGGAACAGCTAGTCTTTCTTTCAGGACAAACCCTCCTAACTGCCACTGCATCTGCTTGAAGGAGCTAGCATGACTCAACTGAGCAGTCTGGATTTGAGCAACTGGGGTGTCAGTCAAGGATGTCCCTACTGGATGTGTGGGACTGATCCTGGTCGGCCTCCCTGAAAACTATTTAAAAATAGACTCACTCACACAGAAAGGAAGAAGAAAATCACAAGCACTAAGTGTGTCATCCGTTTGTCTCCTCCACACAAGACAGACAATGAAAAATAGTGGAGAGATGGTGGCTCTGTGACAAGGAGGCTGCACCAAAGAACAAGGTTATCAGTCCACATCTGCTGGATTGAGTGATATGTGTTGCAGGCACCAAGGGGCAAGCGTGCCAAACTGGGTGGAATCTCTGGATCAGAAGTGCGGTTTGAAGGCAGTAAACAGGCTTTGAAACAAGCCCCCAAATCTAGGCAGTAGCCTTAGTCGTGGGAGGAAAGTAGGACAAGAAAGTTCATTGTGAGACAAAGGCTGGCTGTCCAACCTGCACTGGCACCGCAGCTTCAGTTGTGTTCAGGGGGAGAAGTGGGGGGTAAGACTGGAAAGGAGAGGGGAGCAGGGGTTACCAATCCTGGGTGCTGGCTGGCATGGTGGTCCTTGGGTTGCTGCTGGAATGGTGGTGGCTTCATGCAGCACTGGGTTGTTCCATGAACCATGATCAATATTTTATTTCTGTTTATTTCCTTTGATTCAAGGTGTGTAAGCAACACCTTAAACATATGTACTTGGTGCTTAGGTAGGTGCCTGTCCAGAGAGAAAAGGGCCAGACCAGTGCTGTGTCTATTTTACAGGACTGATGACTAGAGGCCATAGATGCAAAGGCCGGAAAGGTCACACTTTTCATTTGAACCGTGTGATCAATCCACCTTCCTTAATTAATCAGTGGAGCCAAATGCTCCAAATCTGAATGGTGTACTTACATCTTAAACAGCAATGGTGTTTTCATGCCTCGAAAATGCAGATGAAGCCCTCTGACTCTAACTCCAGCTGGAACAGCATATTTGATGTTTTGTTATCATAGCCATCTCCTTGGCGGGGAAGCACATGCCACCCATTCCATAAGACAATGTAGATGGAGGGCCCATGATAACTCCTACCTTTCCACTGGCTGTAGCACACCAACACCTACTTCAGGGAATCCTGTATACACCTGTGAGTAAATTCCATTGAACTCAATGGAGCTTTCTTCTGAGTAGACACACATAGGACTGCACCGTAAAATACTTCTTATATTTATTTGGGATCTTTTTTAATCTCATTTTTAATTTTTTTATACATTTTTTCAAAATCTTGCAACCTACTCCACGAGTTTGGGATGAAATGAGTTAGGTCTTTACATAAATTATAATAAGTTTCAAAGGAGAAATAATTGGCAGGAGAAGAAAGCACTCAAATGAAGAAGTTTACAGTTGATTTTGTTGTTGTTGCTATGGTCTTAATGGGGTGCGGCTATGGAGGGGGTGTCATGACAAGCTCCAGCACTTTAACATTTCCTACTGCACCACTGCTCATAACAGGGTAGGGAACAGAGGTCATGTGTCACACAAGAAGCAATGGTTAGTTTTGCTATCAGTATAGGCTTCCTTTGAGTTCACTCGCTGTCACACCAATGAAGTGACTTATGGAGAGCATCCTTTCACTTTGTTTGCAAGACACCTATAATGGACCTGGGCCAGACGGCAGTCCCTGATCTATCATAATGAGTGGTATTGAAGCTCAAATCTTCCTGGAAGTGACACCTTAATTCAAGATGAGCTCCTCTTTCAAACAGCTCAAGCACATTTTAATAATGTCAGGATTTAATTTTTATGTTCACACCTCATTGAGATAAATAGTATGGGGGAGAGGTGAGTCCCCACCTTTTTCTACAGCTGTTTAGCTGTAAAAAAAATTGTGCAAGAATAGGCTGACAAAGCAGTAACAGCACATCTGTTTAAACTGTGACAGCTGCGACTTTGCGACAATTAAAACACTAGAAACGTCACCATGATAGGTAAGGATTCTTAGGGTAATGTCAAAAATACATATACCTTCATCCAGATGCAGAACAAAACTCAACTATCAGAGCAATCGTCAACATCATGGTTCCATTGTAGTTTGCTGTAGTTTGTAATCTGTAATAATTTTCGAAGTATATAGTGCAAATATTCACTGCAAGTCATCCTCCAAGATTTCCCCAAATCTTACCTAGGCTGCAAAAACACAGTGGAGACTTATAGGAAAAGATTTGCAAAATACGGGTGAAGATGCCATGTAATGTTTAATATCCTTCCAGAACGTATTAAAACAATATTCAGAACTGTCCGAGGAAACTTGCTTGCAGAGTCTTCACTGACAGCCAAGAATACTATTTAAAGTCCGAGGAAAGAAAGAAGGTGGTAAAGCCAACGTTTCGTTCCAATTCTTGGAACTTCTTCTTGGGTACCACCCAGAGATTGAAGATGGAAAAAAGAACTGCTAGAGACTTACAGTGTCTCAGTGGAGACTTACTTCTGAGTAAACATGTGTATGATTGCACTGCAATCAATGTATAAGATTGTGCAAGATTGCACATGTATATAATTCAGTGTATTATTATTTCATATCATAGAGTTATTGTTCCAACACAACCCCCTTTTCTGCTCAGAAAAGCATCCAAAAGCTCTGTTCTTTTCACACCATGAGCCCCACACATTACTTATGTTGCACTCGTATATTTTGAACATATATTTGCTCACAGATGTCCTTTGTATCTTGCTTGCACAAGGACGATATCCTTGACATGGCACACAGAGACCTTTGTTTCTTGTTCAATAGTTAAGGTAAAGGTACAAATGCCTGTCACTGTAGAGGAGATTTCATTCTAACGTTTCAAAATGTAATAATGCATATTTTATAAGAACTGAAAATGGGTGGGTAACTGCGTTTCTTGTCCATTTTGTAATATTAATAATTGAGTTTGTTATTTAAATTGTATAAACAAGTTCTTGGGAGTTCTTGGTTGCGTATATAACCAGGCTTACTTTATGTTACTTTTAAAATTTCAGTGTCATTATAAATGAGTTACAGTTTAATCCTATGCATGTCTACTTAGAATGGGACTTGCTCCCGGGTAAGTATGTATAAGACTTTCCTCCCTTTTTTCTCCTGGAGCCATGCTTGAGGGAGTGCACCCTTAGTGCTGCAGCAGCCCCAATGGGTCTCCTTGGATGTGCGCTGGCAAAATTGTCAGCACAAATCCGAGGAGCCTGGGTAAGGGCTAACAGGCCCGGAAAAGGGGTTTTGGATATTGGCAGAGCGTGCTTCCCCTCTCCCAGGCCCGGCAACCCAATCCAGAGCCTCCCCCCACCCCTGCCCCAACCAGCGGACCTTACCTGTTTTGGGTGCCGCTCTGTCAGTCTGCGGCTGGCGGAGCAGAGGCGCCAGTCTCACTGCCAGTGCAGCTTACTCCCCGGGTGCCACAAATGTGCCGTATGTAAGGCATGTTTGTGACATCTTAGACCGGAGCAACGGTCGCTCCCCTGGTCTATAGTTATGCAGGATTGCGCCGCAAGTCTTTCACCTGAGTAAATGGGTGGCGCGTGCACCCAATCTCAGGGTTAGGCTACGGCTATTTTCCGTGGACTACGATGGGGCAGTTCTGCCTCACCTGCTGCCCCCACATTGCATGTCCCTATGGTCTTGCCACTTTCAACCTCTCAGCATCTGGTTGGTGGGTAACAGAAACAGGATCTTTTCATTGGAGGAAACTCACTTAGGGAATTCTGGCTGCCTCTCTGGGTGTTGCTTCAATAAAAAGCAAATAATTTTCTGTATTGAGGAGTATTTTATCTTGTGATATAATGTTATTTTAGGGACTTCTTTTACTGCTATTATCTCCGCTTGTCTTAGCATTGTTCCTGTCCTATTTTTTTTATTTTGTAAGCAGCTTTGTTATCCTCGCCGTCATAAAAGGAAAGTGAGATATAAAGGATGCATATAGAAATAAACATTGTAAAAATCCAACCCATCATTCTTCTAATGTTGTGAAATGTCTACTTCATTCTCTTGTCATATCAGTTACTGTCATGTGTGGTTTGCTGTGGTTTACCCGTGCACCCCCCAAATAAGCACGCTAGACAGAGGCTTGGGTTAAAGGGCCAAATTTTATTAAACATGAACAGAACCTGCAGCATAAAAATACGTTAACTAGACCCTTAGAGCGTGCAGGCCCTAATTGGGGAAAACGGGCCTAGCCGTCTTCCTCCCCCGTTGATCCCCCAGGGCATGACAACCTGACTCAAGACTCCCAGTGGTTGAAGACCACGTGATCTATCATGGTCAACCCTGCAGGGCCGAGGCAGCTGGAAGCGTCGACCCCAGCGGCCAAGCCGTGATGTAGGTCAACGCGTTCCAGCCAAGGGGCTTGCCAGCCAGCCTCATGGACCCAAACGGTGTCACTAGAGCGGTCCTGGCTTACCCCTTGACCTTGCTAGCCTCAGGCTGACGCTGAATCCCAGTTTCCTGGCTACCTGGTCCACACGCCACCTGCCATAACAAAACAGCAAAACATAAACATATTAAATACGCCACACACACACCCTAAACAGTCTGGGGTAGGCGAAAAAAACTGCCAATCAATGCCAATCAGGATGGCAGCCAAAAATTCCTACCTGGCCCTCAAAGAAGCGACCAGCTAGACTCAGACTGAAATCTGGGAGGGCGGGCGGAGCTCGCAAAATCAGCTCGGACTGAGGAGACAGAGGAGCGTGCACCCGTCTCCTCATCCGAGCCACGCCCCCGTTCGGCCCCAGCAGCCAATCGCTGCTCTCTCCCTACGCGCCTCTGGCCAGCACGCTGGGGAGGGGGCCAGGCAATGGCGGCGACGGGGGTAGTCCCATCACCAGCTTTCTACTCATATCCTCAAACCTTTGTCTTCTGTTCTGAACTTAGCAGCTTGCACTGCTAAGATTACTCACTAGATTGATTACGTTGCCCCCTTTCCCACTCCCAGTCTCTCCATTTGTTTTTCTCACTCATCTCATATTATTTTAAAGTTCTTCCTTCTAACTTTTAAATGTACTTGTTCATTCTTATCTTCTCTCCTTTCATTATATTCTCCTTCAGATGCTCTTCATTCTACTACTACTAATCTTGTTAAACCTAGAATATCTTGCTCTGTTTTTCAACATCCTTTTTCTTTGGCAACCCCCTGTCATTGGAATGCCCTCCCTCTTGATATTAGATTAGTTTCTTCTATAACTACTTTTAAGTATGTTCTGAAATGCCTCCAGAGTAAAGGCCCTCTTCTCTCTCTTTGTCTTTCCCCTTCCTATTGTGTCGCATGTCTTTTGAGAACGTACACATAAGGGCTGGAACAATCCATATACAGAACTGTCCCTTGGATGGGGCTACCTTGGGCCCTGCCCCGTGCTTTCATGACCAATACATATATGTAGGCTTACCATAATAGAGGAGCTCCGCACTGGTTGAGTTGCCCTGGGCCCGCACCCTTGTAGGGATGGCTCTGTCCATATATATTATTATTATTAACAGTTTTGTTAACTTACATTGCAATCCTATGCCTATCTACTCAGGAGTAAGTCCCATTGTATTCGATGGGACTGACAGCGCAATCCTATCCAACTTACACCACCGGTGTAACCAGTGGTGCAGCAAGAATGGGAGGCCCCAGAACAGAAAGGGAATTCAAATCCCCTTTGGATCCCCCTTTGGAGGGGATTTGAATCCCCTTTCCATTCTGGGGCCTCCCGTTCTTGCTGCACCGCTGGTTACACCGCTGGTGTAAATTGGATAGGATTGCGCTGCTAATCCCAGGACAGTGTGTATAGGATTACAGCCTTAGGTGCCTAATAATAGTTAATAAAATATTGCATTCGAGAGTTCTCACTTGCTTCTGGCCTTCTTGACAATAGGTGTGGGGTTCAAGTTTAATTTTGAAATGAAAAGTTGCACCTTGAAGATGCACACCAACATTCATGCCTATGACTCATGGCACAATCCTATCCCTGTGGTGCGCCAGCTGCATTGGCACTAGCTGTCGCAAATGTGGCGGAAAGCACATCGTGACAGAGCAGGAAGTAGACCCGCCAGCATGAAGGCCTGCATCACCCTGCCAGTGCGGGTCACAAACACAACGGAGGAGTTAAGCACCTGCCAGGCAGCACAGGGGCTGGGGAAGGGGAGTAGGGGCCTAACAGAGCGGAGGAGGGTGGTAACAGGGAGTGGTGGGCACATTGGTCCCGGGAGGAGGATATGGTGCTGGCATGCACCATATCCTACCCCCCCTTCCCAGGCCTTATCTGCCGACACCGATCGCCTTGGACTTGCGTCAGTGATTTCGCTAGCACAGTTCCAAGTAGACCTGTTGCTGTGCCTGGGGCTTTCCCTGGGGCAAGCTTACCCTTACTTTTACCTTACCTCTTCCCCTTACCTTGAGGAGAACTCTGGTCTGCTGAATCCCATGCAAGATACAGCATGGGCAGTGCGGCCCCCTTGCATCAGCATGGGATGGGATTGGATTGCCCATTTCTAGAATATACAGCACATTGCAATATATTTAGCATTTCTCTACCTCTTTCTGAAAACAGATGCAAGAATCCAGCAAGCGTTCAAACTTCAAATTGTGACATTTAAAAAATGGATGTCCCATGTTTCAAGAGAGAAATCACACTGCATGTTTTTTACATCTGTTCTGTCCCTTTTGGAAATGGGTGCAGGGATCAAGCTGGAATTTGTACTTGCAATGCAGAATTTTGTCCTGAATGTGTACACTGACTTTCATTTCGATATGTCAAATCAAGCCTTCAGTGGAG